>PVKY010013731.1:0-10888 GCA_004027775.1 Bradypus variegatus | reverse complement strand
TCTCCCCCTGAGTGCCTCTTTATTGCTCAGATGTGGCCCCCTCTCTCTCTAACTAAGCCACCTTGGTGGGTGATCTCGCTGCCCTCCCCTCTATGTGGAACCTGACTCCCAGGGGTGTAAATCTCCCTGGCAATGCAGGATATGACTCCCAGGGATGAATCTGGACCTGGCATCACGGGATTCAGAACATCTTCTTGACCAAAATGGGGGTGCGAAATGAAACGAAATAAAGCTTCAGTGGCTGAGTTTTCAAAAGGAGTTGAGAGGTCACTCTGGTGGACATTCTTAAGCACTGTATAGATAACACTTTTCAGGTTTTAATATACTGGAATAGCTAGAAGTAAATACCTTAAATACCAAACTCCAACCCAGTAGCCTTGACTCCTGAAGATGATTGCATAGTAATGTAGCTTACAAGGGTTGACAGTGTGGTTGTGAAAACCCTGTGGATCATGCTCCCTTTATCCAGTGTATGGATGGATGAGTAGAAAAATGGGGACAAAACCTAAATGAAAAGTAGGGTGGGATGTTGGGGGGGTGATTTGGGTGTTCTTTATTTTTATTTTTTATTCTGATTGTGATTCTTTCTGGTGTAAGGGAAATGTTCAAAAATTGATTGAGGTGATGAATGCACAACTATAAGATGGTACTGTGAACAGTTGATTGTACACCATGGATGACTGTATGGTATGTGAACATATCTCAATAAAACTGAATTAAAAAAATAAAAATAAGTTAAATAAAAAAACTCAGCTCAGGGGTCACTCCTCTGGGACATCCTCTTCTGTCTACTGCCCTGGACAGTTTCATCTGGGACACCTGTACTTCATGCATACTTTTACTTACAATAATGTATCACAATTATTAATTTACTAAGAAATCCTTGAAAACAGTATCACGTCTTATTCATGTTTTCATCCTCAACAATTAAGTAAGGCCTTGGTATAAATGTTTATGGAATTACTTAGGATATATCATATAAGCCTTTTGCGATTTAAATTTAAATTTTACAACTGGTAGAGTGGGGGTAAAAGGGAGTTCTTCATCCTAGTCTTACAAGTCTTTTGCAAGTCTGAAACTACTTTAAAATTAAAATTTACACACACACAAATAAACATTTTAATTTTATTGTCTGACAAAGCCCTTCTTTAGGTAAGAAGTTTTTTCCTTACCACAATATCACACAAGATTGCAATGAGCACAGTCAAGAAAAGGAATTATAGACATCAACCTCAATTATTCAAGAAAACAAAGACTGAGAATCTTAGATTTTTCAAATCTTGTTACCTCTCTCCCCAAATATCAGTTATGTGAATTGTACGTGTATCACCTTTAAATCTGTAAAGTATAAAATATTTATCACTCTTATCCTTCCTATCACCTTTAAATCTGTAAAGTATAAAATATTTATCACTCTTATCCTTCCTTTAGACCAAGATTAAGCAGAAAATGTTAATAAAACAGTAAAAAGAAAAATCTTATAAACTGAAACTGCTTTGCCTTAGCTACCCAAAAAATGTCCCTTTGAACTAATCTGTTAAAGAAAGATGAGTTATTTTTGTCCAAAGAATGCTGAGAAAATGCATGCAATTTTGCAAAGCTATAATTCAGTAAAAGTTTAATCTAACAATAGTTTATTGGCAACCTGTAATTTGCAAGGCACTGTGTACAGGTTGAGTGACAAGTTGAATATCTAAAGTACTGGGGAGTGCCAGGGGTGAGGAGTTGGGGGAAGAGGGAAATAGTAGAAATAAAATTAGCAAGTGAAAACCTTGTAGCTCACACTCCCTTTATCCAGTATAAGAAGAGATGAGTAGAAAAATGGGGACAAAAAGTAAATGATGAATGCACAACTATACGTTGGCACTGTGAACAGCTGATTGTACACCACAGATGACTGTATGATATGTGAATATATCTCAATAAAACTGAATTTAAACATACACACACACACTAAAGTAAATGAATAATGGGGGAATGGAGGGGACGGAATGTTTTGAGTGTTCTTTTATACTTTAATCTTTATTCTTATTATAATTTTTTTTTGCAGTAATGAGAATGTTCAAAAATTAATTGAGGTGATGAACACACAACTATATGATGGTACTGTGAACAACTGATTGTACACTTTGGATGACTGTATGGTATGTGACTATATCTCAATAAAATTGAATTTAAAAAAATTTGGGCCAAGTCTCAAAGAAAAGCCTTAACACAAGAGAAAAAAAAAAAAAGATGGGCAGGTTTTAGGATAATGAATACAGTGGCTCAAGATGTTGAGGTTAGAGATGGTACAACTATTGAGCACGCGCAGACTAATTACATGCTTAGTCACAGAACACATGTAAGAAAATGGCGGCCTTAATATTATAATAAGGTATACATCAGTTCAGTTTAAAGTTTAAGCTATTGCGCATCTCAGGTGGGCCAATTTAGGTTAGAGCCAGTTCCCTCTAACAAGCTAGTTTTGGAATTGGGTGGGTTAATTCTGGGCTGACTCAAGGCCCCTCATCAACAAACATTAGGGGCTGTCTTTAGTGATCATAAGACTCCAAAAAAACAGGATAAGGAGGTACAAGTGAGGATCAGTCAGTCACAAGGTTTCTACAATCACAAGATAAAGGCCATACAGTTATATAATCATTATCAGAGATCAAAGCAACTGGATTATAATTCAGAAATTTCAAGTATTTCCCTCTGTTTATTCTAACATACCAGGAAGTAAAAAGAAATATCTCTATAACGATTCAGTAATCATAATCATTTCTTAAATCCTAATTTCTCAGTTATACCCTCAACCCCACAGCCCATCCTCCTCTTTTGCCATTTCCAGAAATTCCCTGTCAACGTCATATTACTCCCCTCTTCACCTTCATGTGGACCAGGATCTTCTCCTCACTCCATTCCCACACACTTTGGCCCAACCAACCTCTACACAGCCTTCAGGTTGCAGTTTAAATTCAATTCCCCAGTGAGCCTTCCCTGGCCAGCCCGTCTCCTGCCTCAAACCAGACTAGGGCCTCCTCCACTTAGTAAGAGGAGCCTTACTTAAAGAACTCACTGCCCTTGATGTACTGACCGTGTTGCCAGGCAGGAAGCATGTTTGTCTTGGTCACAGCGTTTTCCCAATGCCTAACGCATGGCCTGGAACATACCATCTGCCTATAGTACAGGCTCAATAGACACGAGGTGAATGAAGGAAGCCCAGAGGATATGAACTCTTCTATTCTGCAAATATTTATTGGGCACCATTACTGCAAGGTCTATGCCAGGCTTTGGGCGATGTCTACCATGCCTTCAATAAGCTTACAGTTCACCAGGAGACATGAGAGAATGCCATCATGAAAACAGTACTTATATAGCACTTTACAGCTTATGAGATGCTTTGGTATCTATGATCTTATCTGATTTTCAAATAACCTTGTAAAATAAATATTATTTCTCATTTTATAGAAGAGAAAGCAGGTTTGCACACATAAGTGACTGCCTAAACTGACATAATTCAAATAGCAAATGTTGCAGTAAGCAGAAAAATTCCAATTATAATTCAAGGTAGAATACTGCTGGAGAAATCCAAAGTGCCGTGAGAGTTCTGAAAAGGAGTTGCTACTTCGGCTAGGATATCATATTAGTATCATTTTCATTGATTCTTAAAAAATGGGTAGAAGTCCAATAAGTGCGAAATGAATGAAGAGCACACCAGGCAAGGGGAACAGCAGGAAACAGATGAAGACAGTGTTTGCTGAGGGATTGTGTAGCATGCACCCAGGAAACAAAAATAGTACAAATGTAACATTCAAGTAAGAAGTGAGTGCTAAGGCTGGAAAGTTAGGGTGGTCAGATCTGCAATCTCTTCAAGGATAAGGGCTATCACTCCTTCATTCTTACAAGCCCAGAACTTATTACGGGTCTAGAACAAGTAGAAACTTAATGCATAACTGACAAATTAAATACCTGCACAGATATACTGAAGATGCTTCTTCTCTAGGACTTTTGCTGTGCTCTGTACCTTCACAATAACCGGGGATTAGCATATGGACTGTGACATGTGGCTATTCAAAAGAAGCTGGGTCAATCAGAGTCCTCTCTCTAGAACCAGGAATTAGACACCAGACACTGAGCCAGTCATTATGGGCCAAGTGTGAAATGATACAATTTTGAGAAAGTCAGTCAGCAGAGAGAGAACCCAAGATATGCACACAGAAAAAGACTCCTCATAAGTGAAAGAACAAAATGGTCTGAAAGAGATGCAGAAAGTGGAGCAGCCACTGGTTCTCATTCAGTCTTATAAGCCTCCTTTTTCCTGAGGTAAAAAGTCAGATTCTGCTCCTTACCTTGTATAAAGGCCCAGATAGATAAAACAAAGAAACTGGGAGTTCTTGAGAAAAAGCAGGAAGAGAGGGATGACACACTAATACACATATGCCAGCAAAATTAATCCCCCAGCAGTGCATGTGGCCCCATACACTGGAAATACGCAAAGAAATCAGAACACTGGATGCCAGTCAGGGAGCCACCAAAACAGAGAGCCCATGGGAGAGAAAACCAGGTGATGGGAAGAGAGAAGCAGCAAGAGATATTAAGTTGAACAATATAAAATCTCCTGTATTTGACCCTTTTTGACCTCCCAAAATACCTGAATGCAGAAATAATAGAAACCCTGTGACTGATGAGAAGCCATGTGATTGGAAGATGGTCTTGCCATTAACAAAAAAGGGAAGCCACATGGAAATGTAGACCTCTGTCTGCCTGGTTATTGCCTGCTCCCTCCCCACCATCCACCATGAGTGACTGGGATTGTAGGGTGCTTTGGCCAGGCTGACTTTAAGGTCTTCCAAAAAACCTGGGTTGCAGAAATCCACCTGGCATTTTGAAAAACAGATCTGGAAATCGTTCTCACCAAGGTACAGTGCAGAAAAGGATTTTCAGATTTGTGTGCATCAAAAGTACTTGGGGAGCTTGTCAAATTCACATATTCCTCGGGCTCCACCCGCAGAGAATCTGATCCAGTAGGCCTAGGTAAAGCCCCTGCAGCCCCAAATGATTCTGATGAAAGCAGTCCGTGCTAGCAAAGGTCGAGGAGAACAAAGAACACAACATTCCCGCAGCATTTCTCGACCTCGACTCTGCATCTGATCCTTAGTTTTTGTAAGTGCTTTACAAAAACTTAGATGTCGGGTTGTCAAAGCGTGGATAGGGACCAACTGTATCAGAATCACCCCGAAGGGGTGAGTTCTCGGTCACACCCCAGGTCAAATGAATGAGAATCTCAAAGTAAGGCTAAAAAAAAGCTACGCTTTTATCAAGCGCTCCTAGTGAGCAGAGATGTCTCCTTAAAAAAAAATATTCTTCACTGGTTGAAACCTTTCTATATGTCAAAACAACTTGAAAAAAAAAAATCCAATACTGCTGGCCAACGCAGGAGTCGCTTCCCTGTGGATGCGCCATATTTCGGATTTAACGGAGCATGATCAGGGCGGCGCTTACTGAGATGCTGCCAAGCCTGCGAAAGCCCGCGCCGGGACAATAGAGCGACGGAGCCCGACGGAGAGCAAGGGGAGAACACGGCGCCACCCAGCCCCGGAAGGCCAGGAAAACAAACCTAACCCTCGACGGATTCTCGAGGGGGCTGGCGGGTCTGCCAGCCGCTGCTCCGCACAAAGGAAAAAGAAAAACCAACCAACCTGTTTCACAAACACCCCCCACACCCCGGGGACACCTCACTCGCCACGGGGCAACCGACCACCCGAGAAGCAGAGTCCCAGCGACCCGCCGCCGGTCCCCGCCGGCCTGTTTCCCCGCCAGGCGCGCCAGGAAACGCGGCCCCGCGCGGACGGCGGACCCCAGGCGCCCAAGCCCCCAGCCCCGGCCCGCGAGCCCCGCTCGGGCCCTCCCCACACCGGGCCTCGCCCGCCGCCGCCCCCCGAGCCCCCGCGCCAGCCGCCCCGCGTCGGCTCCTCACTGACCGTCCCAAAGCCTCGCCCGCAGGCCGCGGCCTCCGGTACCCGGCGCAAAGGACCTACTTGGCCCCAGGCCCTCTCAGACAACGGGAACGTGAGAGGCCACCGCTCCCAGAGCCTCGCTCCCACCGCGCCCGGCGGCCATCTTCCCCCGTCTCCCCGAACTGACAGGTCACGTGGTCGCCGAGCTGCGTGGGGCGGGGCTGATGTGGGCGCTCCCCGGCCTTGAGGGCGGGGCTTCGGCTGGGCCCGCCCCTGGGGGCGGGACTGAGAGCAGGCTGCTGACCGCTAGGCGAGAGAGGAGTGGAGGGGAAGGGATGGCCCGCGGGCTCTGCAGGCGTCCATACCTCCCTCCGGATCTACCCAGAGAAATGAACCGGCACTTCAGCTCCAGCAGACATGGCGAATGAAGGCGCGCTCGAATAGATCTTCCTGCCTTCTCTGAATTCCCCTGGAGGTATCCTCCTGGTCTTTCACTCACAGCTAGGTTGTTGGAAAGGAGAGTTCCTCTCTGCTTCCCTCGGCTTTCTCACTCCCGGTGTCTGCAACCCCAGGCAGTGTGGCTGCCTCTCCGATCTCTGACTAACCAGTTGCCAAGTGCAGCTGACAGTTTTCCATCGTTACCCGTAGGACACGTTTAATGGCTCGCTCCTGGAAATGTTCCCTTCCCGGAGCTTGTGACTCTGTAACCCTCCTGGTTTTCTGCCTGTTTCTCTGGCTGCTCCTTCTGAGATTCCACTTCCCTTAAATTTGTTGACATTTCCAGAACTGTGTCCCAAGCAGGACTGTCACCCTCCCCACCCAATGTGATCCTCAGCCCGTTCTGCTACATGGCACAGTCCCCACCCCTCGCCCCCGTTCACCCATGACAGAAATTTGGAAATCATTCTCAACACCTTTCTCTCCTCCTCCCCCTCCCCATCTCATCTACCCATCACCTGAGGGTCGGCCACTTCCATTACCACTTCTGTTTAAAGGCTTCAGAAGGAATATTCCAACAGCACCCGCTACTCTCCTGGCCTCCGCTGTCACCTCCGCTAATCTTTCCTCCACAAGACTGGTAGACCACATCACCTCTTAGATTGCACTCTTCAGTAGCCTTCCATTGCCACAGAATAAATTCCCACATCCATACTTCACATGCAAGGCTCCTCATGAGCTGACCCCACCAGACCTCTTGGCACTGCTGTCAACTATCTCCCCACCCCCGCCCCACCCCAAGCTAGCATGTGTTTCCCGTTTCGGGCACAGTGGGCCATTGCCCACTCTCATGTCCACTCTCTCCCAAAGTGTTGCTCCCTCATATGGGCATTCTTTCCTGCCCCTTGTCCAACTAATTCCAATGGACAAATTTCACTTACCTTGTAAAATGCAGCTGAAGGGTCTCTTCTTTGTGAAGCCTCTGTGATGACCTCAGAGTTAGCCATTCCATACTCTGTAATCACAGGGCCTGGCACATAGTACGCACTCCAAACTATGTGTTAACATTGATACTGTTTGTCTTGCCCCCCCCATAAGGTTCACTCCATCCTTATATCCTACCTTCCCCCCAAACCTCTTCACCCTATTTAGACCAGTGCCTGGCCATTAATGAAGAAACCATACAATTTACATCATCATATATATTTTGGGGGGTTTTCTTTTCATTGTTTCATGAGTCACACCAACTTCTGATGAAGCCACACTCCTTACTGCCTTTTTTCAATGACTTGCCAGATTGATCCATGGGTCAATCAATGCTTTTCAGTGGTTCCCAACCTTGACTACACGTCAGAATTGTCTGTGGGCTTTTTTTTAAATCAGTACTTAAGACTCATTGGGGTTAAGTGCTAGGAATGTGGATTTTTAAATAGTCCCCAGCTGATTCTAAAGAAACACCATTCTCAGACCTGGGTTTGGGTCCCACTGTGTCCAAGTCAGTGATTTCAAATATGTCCCTTTTTAATGAAAAAAAAGTGTTGAGGCCTCACACAGGATAGTAGGTGTCCTTTTAATAACCACCAATTGTCAAAGCTATATATGGGAATCGGAATTTGTGATCTCATAAGGATCCGTAGCCCCAGAATGAGAGAACCTGTGCTCTAAATGTAATGAACTATCTGGACTGTCATGAGACATTCAACAGTTTTTCTTGATGGACTTGTGGACAAAGAGAAATGTGAATTAAAAATCAGAGCTTGGGTGGATTCAAAATTCCCTGAAAGATCTCACTGAATGAAGTATATTGGTTGGTGAAATGATGACTTGGCGAGGATGGGGTTCTTGAAGAGCCTCTAGTGCCTCCCCCTATAGAGCCCCATTACCTGAGGGAAATCCCCACCTTCCTGACCCAACCTCCCCATCTCCTTCACCCTAGTAATTTCTGTAACTCCAGCAGCCTTGCTTGGTTAGTAAAGCAGCCCTTCAAACCAGCCTGGGAGACTGGCTTTAGGCAAGTGCAGGAAGCAGAGGGCTAAGCTCATGACTAGGCTGATACAATTGCGAGTGTGATACATATTGAGTGGCTCAGAACAGCACAATCCAACAGCCTCTCTTTGGGGATCTTGGAATGCAATAGCGAGCCCGAGCTGGGCGTCTCTCTAGCCCAGGAGATACCGGGCACTGCCGAACTGCAGTGGGGCATTCTCAGTGAAGAACCATGCAAACCTCCATCTCAGAAGAAGTGGAGCATTGAACTGCCAACACTGAGGAGACGACCCCAGACCCCTGACCCTACTTCCTCTCCTGACTCTCCCAACTCCCAGCCCCCATCAGCCAAATGAGAATCGCTTCAGATATTCAGTGTGCAAGTTCTTTCTCAGGAATATTTTAAAAAGCAGTTCAGATAACAGCCTGGAGAAAAGTTTCTAAAAGGCTTTATTTTAGCCCACGTATTTTAAAGGAGGATGGGGTGAGGAGGCTGGCAGAGGAAAAGAAGAGAAGCACTGAAGCAAAGTATAGATTTATCAACTACAGGTCCCTACCAGAAAATAATCATAAATTTTCTTTTGGTACGGTAGGGAGTATATTGGAAGGAATGAAGTTATTTCAGGATGTTTGTTTTTCTCATTGCTTTGCTTTGTTTTGTTTGGAAATGTTTTTTTTATTTGATAAATAAAGTAATTTAGAAAAAAAAAAAGAAAATATCAACTAGGGCTCCCCGCCAACCCCACCTCCAACCCACTGCAGGCAGGAAAGAAAAGATCAGAGTTTTAATTATTATACTCTGCCAGACATTTAATTACTAAAATGAGAAACTTTACTGACTAGTTCATAGTTTAAGGGTGAACAGAAAAATTATGAAAATTTTGAGACTACTCAAAACTTTATCCAGGGGTGGGAAGCAGGAAACTGATGTGGAGCCCTTGTGGGAGCAGCCATGAGGAAGAAAACAAATTTTTTTTATAATCCTACTTTACTGCATTCTCCTCTCAGCATAACATTTACATTGGGTAAACTATATCTGTCTATTCTGATAAATATTTCCTAACCCTGGTCAAATCTTGTTTATTCCTTTCATGCGTATTGACCTTAACATTCATATCTTGCAATGATATAACTAGTGCAAAATATAACAAATGCTTTCTCCTCAGTTTTGTTTCACTTTCTCCTCTTTTACAGGTCTTTTTATGATTAGGTAGCTTGTCTGAATCTTTCTGGCACATACCTGGTAAAAATTCCTTGCTTCATCTTCAGCAGAATCGATTAAATCACTTTATGAGTCTGGCTTCCATGCTTGTCATGTGGTTTTGTGCAGAGGAAAAATATGAGTTATCTTTCCACTCCTCTCCACACTCCCCATGAAAACTGTCACTTTAATCATCTGTTCCTCTTTTTCAACAGTGCAGCATACTGGGATGATGAGTTGAGCAGTCCAGTCTTTTTAGGTTGTTTCCATTTCATTGCATATGAACTTTTCCATAGGAATCAAGATGTTTTGCACACCATCTTACTTTTTTAATTGCTTTAATCTGATTATAAAATGAATAAGAGTTCATTATAAAGAATTTGAAAAATACAGAAAAAGCTGAAGAAGAATTATCTCCTCTACCCTCACCACTCAGAGTTCTCTGCCTTCTTGAACAGGAATTTGGAACATATATTTCATAGCTTAGATCATTATTTTAAGCATCCATTATTGAAAGGGGGAGCAGTAGCAGGGATAGTCTTGAGGTATCATTTTTTTGCTTGATGAGTAATGGTGTCACTATCACTTCTCTTGCCATCTTGGCTATCCTTCTCCCTGATCCATTTAATGAGCATCTTCCTTCTACATGGAAAAGATATAGAAGGAAGTTTCCTTGACCCTGGGGGTGTCATCAGAAAGAAAAGGAATAAACACAAGGATAGACTGAGGATACAGCCAGAATGAAGAGGAGCAAATGTAAAACCCCTTGTTCAAGTGGAGAGAAAGAGACAGATAGAAAGAAGACGAGACAGGAAAGGAGAAAGGAGAAAGGAGAGTTATATCAGTTCTCATGAAAAAAAACTTAGGGCTTTACCTGGTTGCAAGTTCAACATAAATCAAACAAGGCTATGGGCAGGCCAGACACGTTTTCATGGTGCCAACTTAATGCCTTGTCACCATTTAAAATTCTCTAAAGCCTTCTTCATCATCAAATTCTTACTTGTGGACAGAGATTGAAGATTCAAAGTCCCTTCCCTTGAGTGTACAGTCTGCTTAGGGATGTAGGTGATATACTAATGGAAGGTATTAAGGTATTATCAGTACAAGATAGCATAAGCTAAGACCAAGTAAATGGTAGCTCAGAAGAGTGAGTGGTCTCTGGGGATTGGTGGAAGTTGAGCAATTCCCTCAAGAAAAGGAGGATAGTTAAGCAGGGATGAGGGGAAAGGTGTAAACCAAGAGATGGGAATGGGCAGTGCATGGTTAAGAAACTCTACACAACACTGGCAACCAACCTCACTGGTGTAGAGTGTTACGTTAA
>PVKY010013730.1:0-10905 GCA_004027775.1 Bradypus variegatus | reverse complement strand
GCTTAAACCTGAGGCTGTGGGCATCTGCCCCCCACTGCACAGCTCTCCAGGCTCCCCTTGGCTCCCCCCTTCCTGGTGCCTCCTGGGGTTCCTGAGACTGCACCATCCCCTGGCTCTTCTCTCACCTTCCTGGCTTCCTCCTTGGGGGGCATTTCCTGGTCCCTTCATGGACTCTGGGGGTCCCTGGTAAGTGTCTGCCACCCTAGGGGTGGCAAGAAACACCCAACTCTTGTTTCATGCTGCATGTGGGGACACTCCCAGCCTGTCACCTTGGGCCTTCAGCTCCTCCTGGCCCCCTCCTCACTGCTGTCCCCAGACCTGCCTCTAGAGCCCTGCAGGAGGTGGACACTCCTCTCCCTCACCCCGGCTGGCTCCTCGGGCCCCACTGCAGCCCTGGGTGCCACCATCCCCCCTTCCTGTCACTTTCCCCGTGCTATGACCCTGCCCCGCCAGGTCTGGTGCTGAAGTCCCAGCAATTTGCTGACACTTCGCCACATGACTTTTTCTGAGAAGCTCCCTCTCAGCTCTGGGTTGGGCCCCGAGTGTCCCTGGCTTGTTCTGGCTACCGTGACGGTGACCTGATGCAGGTCACCCTCTCTGCCCACGCTTCCCCCAGCCACCTGCTGGTCACCCACGCCTGCCATAGCAGCCCTTCTGCGAGGTTATCTTTGGCTTTTCCAGCAACGGGGCCTTTGCTGATACAGGGGCTTCTAGGATGGGCTCTCTGCAGATGGAGTGGGGGTGGAGTGGGGACACGTGTGAGTTGCCCAGGCCTGGCCCTGCCCCTGCTCCAGGAATGGAGCCCAGAGCAGATGGTGTGATAGCGGAGCCCAAGGGGGGCCCGAGAGTCCATCCAGTGGCGGGAGCCTGGATGGGGAGCTCTGGGCCAGAGCCCCTCCCAGGTCTGATGTGCACATGTAGAGAAAACTCAAATTGGAAGCTTCCTCTTCCTGCCACTGGGTAGGCCCGGGCCACTCACGCTGCCCCAGGCTGAGGCAGGGCGCCATGGCGTCGAGGCCTGGGAGGCCATCATTAGAGGTGTGCAGTCGCTGGCGTGTCCCTCCAGGCCTGACAGGTGATGGGGGGGGCTGGGATGCAGGGATGGGGGTGGCTGTCAGCCTTGAAGGCCTAGGGGTGCCAGACTGTAAGGCACAGAGGGCTGCGCCCCCAGGTGAAGGCGTCTGCACAGGCTCGGGTCTGGCTGTTCTCCTGCCCCCTGGGGCACGTCAGGGGCAAGGGTCAAGACTCCAGGGTACACGGCTCTCTTTAGGGCGTTAAACCAGCTGAACCCCTGAGAGGCTTTTGTTTCCAGCTGGGCCCCTCCAGAAGCTTTGAGTCTGTTCTTTGGTATTAAAGTCCCTGATCTGAAATGACTGGTTCACTGACTCCTCCATTGCCTGGAATGCCCGAGGGCCTGCTGCCCTTGCCCCCCTGGGAGAACCCCTGGGAGGCCACTAGGCATCTCCTCATGGCCAGAGCGAGCAGCAGCAAAGCAGGTCTTTTGGTTGAATTAAGGGTCTTGAGACCACACGGGGTCACCTGGTGGCCCTAAGTCCACTGAGAGTGTCCTTAGAGGAGGGCAGGGGTGAAGCCACTGAGGACACGCAGAGGCTAGAGGCGAAGCGGCCACGCGCTGAGGGACCCCAGGAGCTTGGCGGCTGGACCAAGCCAGGAGGGAGCCTCCCCCAGGGCCTGCCGTGGGGGCGTGGCCCCACCCTCACCCCGATGTCAGACGTGAGGCCTCCGGAGCTGAGAGACGACGAATTCCTGTCATTTAAAGCCACCCGGTTTGTGGTACTTTGGTCAAGCAGCCCTGGGACCCTCCTGTCTAAAGGGGAGGTGGTATCGCCAGTGCCACCAGCAGTGGTCCCCAACCCTGGCCATGTGAAAGGGCTTTTCCCAGCCTGCTTCTCACCCTAACAGGAAGCTGGTTGCCAGGGGGGCTCCTTCCTGTTTTGTACAGAAAGCAGAGGTGGGAAGCGTGGGTCTGGGTGGGAGCTCAGGCCCAGTGGTGTGTGGCTGCACACCCCATGTCTGCGTAGTCACCGGACGCCATGACCAGGTGGGTAAAACCCTTGCTTGGCAGTAACTAGGGTTACCTGGAGTAACCAACTGAAAAGCAAGGGGGGTGCACCACCCACACCCCATTAACCCTCAGCAGTGAGACCACTGAGAGGGCGTTGGAGCAATGTCGTTTCAGGGGCCTGTCAACCCTCGACCCCCTTGAATGTGGGCTCCCCATGTCTACTCGAACCTTTCCCTACCCCCACCCAGTCGTGCCTTTGAACCACACTGCTGGAAAGCTCCTGGGACTGTTGGGGTGGCAAGGTCAGGGTTGGTTGGTTTTAATTTAGAGTTGTGTTAATGCCCTTGTGCGATTCCAATGGAAAGAAGGCCCACGTTGCTTCCCCACAGCGGGTACAGGGCCCCTCCTGCCCTCACGGGGCCGGTGGTCTGACTCGGCCTGGTCTCCTGTCTTGGAGGGAGTTTACCGTAACCTGGCGGTTCTGAAGAACAGCTGTCAGCCTCCAGGGTCCTGTGCTCATTTCGGCTCATGAGGATTATGCCTCATTTGTAAAAGCCCGGAATCAGGGACTCTGGTTGAAGAGGATTAGCGAATCCAGCTCCCTGTGGTTTTAAAGTGAAGTACTTGGTGATTGAGAACAATCCCATAGACGGATCTGAAAATTGTCAAAGCTTAAAAAAGAGTCCAGAAACAAGTTGATGAAAACACACCAAAAATAACCCCAGTTGTGTTTTGAAGATGGAAATGGTGCTTGCCTTCCATACGTTGCAGATCTCCTGGGGCTGGGAAGCACATGTGTGGGGAGGGGCCGCACCCCACCTGAGGGGCGTTTGTTGTGCTCTCTCAGGTCACCACCCCTAGCCCGAGTGCTCTCAACCACAGGCTGACTTCCGCAGACGCCCTGGCATGGGGGCAGAGGTCAGAGGTCAGTCAGAATGCCACATGCCCTGGGAGACACCTGGCTGCTCTCTGCTTCCTCAGTGGCTGGAAGCCACCATGGCCCAGAGTGAGAAACCTGCAGGGTCCCCCCGAGACTCCGAACTCCGAATGGCCAGGTGCCGTGGGGCTGAGAGGGGACTCGGCCAGTGGAGAGAACAGGAGCCCCATCGCAGGGTCCAGCTCCGACGGTCTGTGTCACGGCGAGGCCAGGAGCCAGGTCAGGAGGGTGCGCTGCTGTTTCCCCGTCCACTCCCCTGGCCCTCTGGGGGGGCCTCCAGATGTTCTAGAAAAGTCTGGTGGGCCAGCTGGTGTTGAGCTGCTCAGTCTCTTCAGCTTTTCGGGTCACCAGAGTCATGAAATGCTTCTTAATTGCTGGTGTTCCTGGTGAGAGCTTTTCCAGGAGGCCTGGCCTTCCAGCTGCTCTCCTCTCTCTGGGAGCCTGAGCTTCGGGAGCGGTGCCCCTGGGCCCACAGTGCAGCGCTCCTGCAGCGCCTTCTCCAAAGGTGTCAATGTTAGAGGCAAGGTATGGGCCCGTCCCCGAGGAGCCGGCAGTAAATAGGGAGGAAGGTGAGGTTCATGAGTCATTTTAACACAAACTCTGGTGCTTACTAATACAAAATATACAAAATGTTTCCTGTGTATGAAAAAGTATGTTAAAGGACCAAAGCCACACCCGTGAGCAGTGCTGTCTGCTGCCAGCTGGCCCAGTTCTTGGTTTCACCTTCCAAAGAGCCAGTGAAGAAATGGGATGGTGTGCTTCAAACCCAGCAGGCTTTCCCCTTTCCTCTCCCAAGCCCGAGGCCGCCACCTGGTTGGAGGGGGGGGGGTGCAGCCAGAGGCCATGGCCCCACCACCCCTAACCTGTGGCCGCCCTCTGCCCTGAGCATCCACTGCTGGAGCCCAGCTATGCAGGCCAGGAGTGGGCTCCTGAGGGCGGGACCTCGGGGTCTCCCTGGTCCCCAGGCCCAGGCCCAGTGTGGGGTCCACAGGCTTGGGTGTTTCCTTAGTTAGCATGGAAGATCCAAGGGGTTTTAGAGATGAAATGGACAGTCACAAGGCTTGCCAGGCGGGGTGGGACCAAGCCTGTTTTACCATAAAGGATCAATTTTTCCTCTGCGTGGCCTGCTGGAGCCTGACAGGTGCTTCTGCCAGGGTCAGGCCAGTCAGACTGAGGGCCCGTCGCAGGTAGGCTGCCACATGCCATATGTGCTGGCTTCCCTCGGGCTTGTGCCACTGGGTGTCCCCACTGTGGCTGAGGCGGGACTGTCAGCACCCCATTGCACATTGAGGAGTGGGGGTCCTGAGTGGGCAGGGGCCACCCAGCACAGCACGCCCCTCACATCCTCTCCACCCGTCTGGAGCCCACTGCATGCTGCCCAGCCACACTGGTTGGGCCCACACGGGCACCTCTGGCCCTGGCTGAGACAGAGAATGTGATGGGGGCACAACCTCAAATTTGCACCTGCTTTCCTGCATTGTGCAAATGGAAGGTGGGTTTCCTCTCTCCAGGGACACTTGTGTGGATGCTGCTGGGGCCTGGGACTGGCCTTGTCACAGCCAGGAGGTTGCTGGCTGCTGGAGGCAGTCCCAGGGAAGGAGGGCAGTGACGGAGCCAGGTGGGGCAGCCTTGGGCCCCAGCTGTTGTTCTGGAGAGTGGGCTTTTCTTGGCCAGCTCTGTTGTGGCGACCAGGTCCCTGGTGCCCGTGGCAGGGTTTCCTTCTTCAGGAGGTTACACAGAACCAAGAGCCCCATGAGCTGGGGGTTTGGGCCTTGGACTGAAGTGGAATCCTTACAAAAATGGGATTCCATGAAAGCAAGAGGGCTTTCTGGGCCCTGGATGTCCACTTCTTCCTTGACCCATGACGGGTCCTAGAACCTCCCTGGGAGTTTCCCAGGCAGCAGTGGGGGTGGTGAGGACTCAGGGCTGCTGTACAGAAGGAAGGGGCCCCAAGGCACTCCCAGCTGGCACACCAGGACGCAGCCAGGTGAGCCGCCCAAATACGTATGCTCTGATGGGGGGGGCTGAGGGCATCGCAGGGCCCTGTTCCTGGCCCCCCGCCAGCACCAGTGAGGGTAGGCAAGGCGGCCTTGGGGAGGCCTTCCTGCCTCCCAGCCTCCGGCTCAAGCCACACTTGTCAAAGTGCAGGTGCGGAGCAGGCCTCTTGGAGAAGAGGCGTCCTGGGGTTGAAGGAGGCAGCCCCTGGTCACTCCGCAGGGGGCTGGTGGGTCAGAAGCAAGGCCCCAGCCTGCCATCCACCCACAGGCCTTGGATCTGTGGGCCTGTAGCGCTGCTTGCCTGCTCCCCCCGACCAAGTGGCCTCCAAGGGCCCAGGGCCTAGTGGCCAACAGCCAGCCCATCCCTGGAGGCCCCACAGACTGTGGTGCAGGGGCTGCCCGCCTGGCCAGGATCTCCTGGGCCTCACTGACACGGGGCACGTGGACACAGCTCAAGGAGGAAAGACAGACGTGGTGGGGAGAATCACGGAGAAGCCAAGCAGGCGGGACAGATGGGAAGAGGCCGCGTGCTGAGGAGAGGGCCGCGCACACAGGCGTCTGCTGGGACGGGGAGGACAGCACGAGGCGCACGGCACAGTGTAGACGGCATGCCGACAGTCACAGAGGGGGCTCCCTTGCACTGGTGTGATGGCACCTGGGATGGGGGCCAGACCTCAGGGGTCCCCTTACCCTTCTTCTTCCGCACGGAGGCTTGCAAACAGAAAGGGGGTGCCATGAGGCCCTCGTGATGGCTGCGGGCATCCAAA
Source organism: Bradypus variegatus (assembly GCA_004027775.1). Classification (NCBI taxonomy): domain Eukaryota; kingdom Metazoa; phylum Chordata; class Mammalia; order Pilosa; family Bradypodidae; genus Bradypus; species Bradypus variegatus. Next base: position 5,178 of record PVKY010013730.1, on the reverse strand, counting down.
AGCCCAGACTCAGACCATACGTTAGGAATGGCCGCTGCCCAAGGGGGTCTTGGTGAATGGGCGGGGGGATGTTTGGCATTGGGAACCAGGGCTGGGGCGGGCAAGGCGGGGTAGAAGGGTCTAGGGAGCAGGATGACCCCGCTCTCTGCTGTCCCACCTGGCCTGCTGCAAACCCACTTCCTACAGGAGGAGAAGGTGCTCTCCTGGGGCTTTCCCTCCTGTCAAGTACCCCTGTCCCCAGCAGTGTCCTGCCACAGTGGACGGTACTTCCTACCAGGTCATGTGTGCGCTGAGACCACCTGCATGCTGGGCATGGCGTCCAGAGGGAACACCACAGCTCTGGGTGAGGCACTCCGGGGATGGCCGTGAAATGAACTACAGGCTCCGGAGGCCGCCACAGCCCCCCGTCTCATGGCTGAGCGGACACTCCCTGGGGACCCTGCCCTGGGTTTGTGAAAGGTGCTTGCTGGTCCCTCCCAGGGTTGCCAGGGCCACAGACAGCCCAGCAAGGCCCTGTGAGGAGCTGGCTGCATCATTTTAGGGCATGTGGGGCCCCCCTTTCCTAGCATACTCTGCATGGACAAGGTGCTGGAGAGGGGAGGGGCTGGTGAGAGAGGAGTGGGGTCCCGGCTCTCCTACTGTGGAGGCTCCTTTCTAGAAGAACTGGGCCTCAGTGCCGTCCCGCAGTTCCAGCCCTCAAATGCTGCAGTGGGTGGGAGGGCTGTGCCGTGAGGAATGGCTCCTTGGCCTGGGCCCATCTCTGATGCTCTGGCATTTCCTGAGCGAGGGGTGTCTTTCTTCTTCCTGGTTGGCCAGGACCACCCCGGATAGTTCATGTGCTAACGACAGGCCAGGACTGCGCAGGCCAGAAAGACCCGCCCCGGGACTGGGGGGCAGGCTCTGAACCTCCTCCTGTCAGCCTGACCTCTGACCTCTGGGAGGGGCGAGGGCTGCAGGTGGAGGTCACCCACAGGGACACTGATCCCACCAACCCTGCCTGTGTAATGAGATGCCACATAAACTTGGGACCCTCAAAACTGGGGTGAGCCTCTGCCACTGCTAACGGCGTCACCCTGCTTGTGGGGGTGCCACACGTCCCGGCCCCATGGGGAGAGGACATGGGAGCCTCTTGTCTGAGAACCCCCTGGATCTCACCCCCAAGCTTCTGTTCTGCCTTCTTACTCGTGTCCTTCTACTATAATGAAGCTCTGATCGTAAGGGTAGCACTTCCGGGGAGGTCTGTGAGTTGTTCTAGTGAATTATTGAAGCTGAGGGTTGCGGGGAGCCCCCCTGGATTTGTAGCCAGCGAGTCAGGAGTGTGGGCGGCCTGGGGTGGGAGTGAGGGCCATGTCTTTCTCCTGTGGCATCAGGTCACTGCTGGGCAGCCGTCGGGGCCGTCCCCTGCCTGGGGCTCTGCCTGCTTCCCTGCCCAGTCCCCAGGGCCCGAAGTTCCCGGCCCCCCAGGAGGAGCCCTGCCTCCGTCCAGAAGGGCAGAGGGAGGGGCCGCTCGTTGCTTGTCTTTTGGGGGTGGGCAAAAAGGCGATGTGAGACCGCAGTGAGAGGACAGACTCGGCTACACGGGCAGGCCTCAGGCATAGGCTCTCTCGTCTTGGTGGACTGCGCTGCAGAGCCGGACACACGCGACACCCACCCTTCGCAGTGGATGATCCCCAAACTCACGCTCTGAGCTGAGCAGGCATCTGGGCCTCTAGCCGTTACTGTGTGGTCAGCGTTAGTCTCCCCAGGGGTGCTGGGACTCGACAGGGACTCCTCCCTGTGACCCTGAACTCACGTCCAGGAGGCGCACGTCACCCGCTCCGGAGCGATCCAGCTCTCTGACAGCCCCTTGGCCTGCTGCCCCCCCACCTGCTGCTAACGCGGAGCCTCCCAGGCCCCGGACGGGCCCGCTGAAGAAGGTGTGCGGGCTCCCTGCACCTGGTGTGTGGACTGCAGGCCCGGAGACCACCTGGCTGTCTACACAGGGCCCGTAGGGCTCCAGCATCCGGGACTGAGCCACAGCTAGTCTATCGGGGACATGCAAGGCCCAGGACAGGACAGGGAGCAGTTTCGGGAACACCGCGGGGCCACTTACCTTTATCCACTAGTGAGAGGCCCAAAAATTCAAAACAAAACAATGTTAGATGCACCGGAAGACAGCAGGCAGAGTGAGTAACCCCCCAGGAACCGCCGGTGGGGGCTGTTCGGGGCTCGCGGGGGCACCCTCTGTGTCCCACGGTGGCAGGGGGCCAGAAAGCGGCTTGGGGCATTCAAGGAGACAAGCAAGCATGTAGAAAAGGGCCATGCAGGGCCTTTCCAGAAGGGCGGCTTCCCTGGGGCCCGTGCGGTACGCGGCATCGGTGGCCGCACAGGCCAGGGCGTGGTGCGGTGACTCTTACCGAGCTCCTCCAATTCCGAGGTCATGGACTTGGAGCGCAGCGTGAGGGCTGTGGTGGGAGCACGCTTCGGAGGCGGGGGAGCTTGATGGGCAGACGGGGAGACAGGCGTGAGGACCCAGCCACGTGTCCCCCACGCTCGCCCCACCCCAGCCCCCTCTTCCAGAGCTGCAGGGATAGCCCAGGCTTGCTGTTGAGAAGGTGGACAAGTGGGGGGTTGCTGCCCAGGGCAGGAAAGCTGGGCCAACCCCCACCTCCCCACTGGCTTTTAGGGGAGGGGGTCACGCTGCAGGGTGTTTGCTCTGTCTGGGTTGTGCTGGGAGGGACACCACATGGGAGCATTTGGGATGGAACATGTGGGTGTCCCCTGGAGGACCTGCTGCCCACTGCCCTTGAGCATCAGAGAGCAGAGGTGTGTCCCTGCCCACATGTCTGCCTGAGGCTGAGCAGGAGGGGGCAGGCTGCAGAGGACCCTTCTGGGGCCCAGGGTTCCTGCGGCCTGGGCAGCGGGCAGCTGGGGGAGGCTGCCAAGCCATCCCTCCCTCCACCAGTCTGGACAGAGGCTGTGGCAGGATGGGTGGTTCTTGGTCTACCGGCTGCAGTGGGTCCCTGCGGGCACCCGAAACCTCTCAGCTGTGCAGCCTTCCCTCTGAGAAGCACCTCGGGCACCACTTCGCTGGCTCAGGAGCCTGGATGAGGGCTCCTGCCAGAGCCACATGGTTTCCTCCTTTCTGTCCACCCTCCAGCCCCTACCTGCCCACAGCGCACATCCTCTAAGACTGGGCTCAGGGCCCCTCCTCCAGGCAGCCTTCCTGGCTGAGCCATCTGCAGGTCCCTCTGCTCTGTCCCGAGGCTGGATGGAGAGCTCCTGGGGGCTGGGTGGGAGAGGCCTGCAGGCTGACTCGGAAGAGGCTCTGCCAGCCTCTTCCCTACCATGGGGACCCAGGTGACAGTCTGGCCTGCTCATGGCTCCCCCGTGTGGGCCTTGTCCCACCCCTGTGCCCCCTGACTGTGGCCTCCCTTCCAACCTAGCCTCACTCCAGGGAGCCAGCAAGGCTGGGTCCGCAAACAGTGGCCAGGAAACCATGTGGGACCTGGATGTGGCCCCTCCCACAGGCTCAAGCTGGTGGCTGGTGAGACCCTTGTCATGAGAGACTGGTGGCAGTCAGGGTGGGTCGGAGACCCGCAGGCTCCTGGTGTGCTGAGCATGGCCCCCATTCCTGCCTGCAACCCTGGCCTGTAGTAGCCCCCCTGTGTCATCTGCCGAGTGCACTCTGGTCCCATCCATATGCCTTTCTTTTCCCTCTCAGGGTGACAGTCCCCCAGAACCCCTGACAGTAGGAGACTGGAAGCCTTCCAGGGCTGAAACTACCCCAGCCCGTTTGCATTCTGTCAAAGGAAGCTGTGTAAATGGGTCTTGGGGGGCACACTTAGCTAGAAAGGGCCCCTGGCTCCACAGCCACTGCCTCCCACTGGTGCACGGAGTGTGTCCGCGAGGAGGCCAGCCTTTGGCATGGGCAGAGCCCGGCAAGGCCACGGGAAGGGAAGGGGTGGGGGGGAAGGCACCAGGCAGAAGGCTCCGGGGAGAAGCACAGGGTGGGAGGACGCGTGGGACGGAGTGGTGCTGGCAGAGAGGCATGGGGTGGGGGGGTGGGGGCGCGGGCTGGCGCACACCTTTCTTCCTGGCCGTGTCGTCGGGGTCCAGGCTCCTGGTCACCGTGACCACCTTGAGCACCAGGTGGTTTCCTCCCTGGCGGATCATGTTCACCACCTGCCTGTGGCCGACCTTCACCACGTTCTCGTTGTTGACCTGCCGAGACAGACGGAGCGGTGTTGGCAAGAGGGGCCCACACCCCGAGTTCGCAAAGAAGGGCACACGCAGGCAGCTGAACCCAGATACGACCAGGCAGCTGCATTTCCGGAAGCAAAGGCACTTTTGGGGAAAACAGAATGAGTGTCCTTTTGGCTGTGTAGGCCATTTAACTGGGCCGGGGAGACTGGAAGAGGCTGGGAGGGTGAGGGAAGGTGGGAGAGGCTGAAGTGGCCAGGACGGCTGGGCTTTCCACGGCCCGGCACCTTCCATCTGGCCCTTGGCAGTTCCCCACGTGGTGCTCTGCAGCTGCCAGATGCCCACTCAGGAGAGCCCAGGAGCAGTTTCCAGGGCCTTGGCACCGTGTGGGCAGCCCGGTGGGGCTCCTGGGGTCCCAGTTGCCATGGCAGTGGCGCCCACCCTCATGGCTCCGAGGCGTGGCAGCACCTCTGCTGGCCGCATCTCGGGGGGCATGGGAGTCAGGAGCTTGGCTCACAGAGGTGCCAGGAGGGCTGGGGCAGCTACTGCAGGGACGGCGGCAAGTCGTGGGCTCCAGACTCCAGGCACGGCCTCCACTGCAGCCACTGCTCCGACTCTCAGCGCCCCGGCCCAGCCCTTCTCCCACCTCCTGACGCAAAGCCCGGCCGCGCTCGCACCCCATCCGCCCTCCCATCACAAGTCCTCCCAAAACGGGAGTGAGGAAACTGGGAAGCAGGGGACACTCTCCCTCCCTGGCTGCATCTCATACGATCTCGCTGTGGTCTCCATTCTTTGCTGTGACGATGCCCTGGCCCCCCTTGTGCCCACAGAACTGACCAGTCACTGCAACAGCTCCCCGAGAATCTGGCCAGCAGCTCCCCAAGCATCAAGCTCTAGAGCCACACATGCGCTGGTGTGGCAGGGAAGGAGCCGACGGGACGAGGGTGCCAGCGGTTCGTGTGCTGATTTTGGAAAAGGAAAACGTGATTCTATGCA
>PVKY010013729.1:0-10890 GCA_004027775.1 Bradypus variegatus | reverse complement strand
GGGGCACTGGGGTCTCCATTCACTGTCATGAGTCAAGCCCTGAGCACTTGCAATTTTCCAGCTCTCTTTTCATCCTCATGGCAACCCCAGGAGGCTGTGAACTAGAACTACCCCCACTTTACAAGGGGACACTGAGGCATAGAGAGGGGAAGCAACCTGCCCACCATCACAGAGCTAGCAGTGGTGGAGCCCGAGCAGCCCAGGTCGGCAGTGTCTGCCCTTGACCCCTGATGGTTGGCTGCTGTGGTTTTTAAACGTGTTAAAATATTAATAAGTTGCTGCCCTGCTTCAGAAGGCCTGCTCAGCACTCATTAGTGCTGCTGTGATGATTTCCAGCCCCTTGGAGAGGAACGACCACCCTGAGTCCATTGGCCTTCGGGCCAGACTCAGCGGGGGCTGGAAGGAAAGAGGCACAAAGCCAGAAAGCAGCCTGGATGGAAGTTATTTTCAATCAAGTTGGGCTTTGCTTCCTAATCCCGCGAGCAGGGATTCAGGGCCTGGCTCGAGCCCTTGGCCCCAAGTTTAGAACATGAGCCTGCAGCCTGGAGAATAAGCGAAAGGACAGGAATGTGTCTCAGAAAACCACTGGGCCCGGAAATGTTCCATTTGCTCCTTATGAAAGGAGCGATTGAAAGTTGGGAGGAGGAACTGCTGCTCACCAACAAAGACCCAACAAATTCTCCGCTTGCTTGCTCCCTTAAAGAATCAGAGCACATTTGCTTAAGATGTTTAGAATTCTTCTTTTTTTTTTTTGCCTTAAGATCCTAAGCACTAAATTCCTTCACCTCTCTGAGCCTCAGTTTCCTCATCTGTGCAATGAGGATAATACCCACCTTACAAGTGGCTCAGCCCAGTGCACAGAACTTGCTCAATAAATATGGTTTCCATAATCAGGGATAATAAAAGAGCTTTCTGATTTGGATACAGGTACTCCTTGTTCAATACATTTAATTTATCAAATTTAAGACACTCAGAAGTGGGCAGGTAGGAACCCATGTGTTTTAAAGACTACTTGATCAGAAGTTGAGTCTCTTTGTGTCTCTTTGTGACACAAAGAGAATATGAGATTCTTTTTACAGCCAGAATGAATGGACCCCATCCACCAAGCTAATATAAAGTGCAGAGGCACAAAACTTTTCAGAAGGCAAGATGGCAGGTGGTGATTTTATCATCATCGTCTGAGAACTAAGAAGATGTCATTGTCTCCAGCGCTTCAACAAGCCCCCATCCCCACATACACGTGCACTTGAGATCACTGAGTGCAGGCCCCAAATGCGTATCCCACGTGGGAAATACAGAGTGTGCTCAGAGGTGGTTAAGCCAGAGGTTAGAGGAGGTGACATTCGAATCCAGGTGGTCCCTGTATTTGTCATTAAAATCCAGCTCTCTCCTGACGCTTTTTCAAGATCTCCCAGGCTTTGCCACCTTTTTGGATACCCATCCTTCCCAATCCCCTATGCCCCCAGACACAAACATTTGGCTCATCATCTCTGAGGCTTTTTTCCAATCCCTCCTGTTGTTCATTGTACCTAAGCAAGAGAAGTATTTGTGAGCCCTTGCTTATGCCTTAATCTCTTGCCCTCATTCATTCTTTGCACCCTGCAATTGGAGACAAGCTTCCTGGCTCCCCAAGATGGTCTTTGATATAGTTAATCTGAGGGATTTTAGATAGTGGATGCTACTCTCCTTAGCTCTTTAGGGTTTGTAATTGTTTTTCAAGCCTTGTTTCCAACTCGGCTGCCAATATTTACTTAAATTGGATGGCTCTTGGAGCAGAACTTAGATGTTATGGGGAACTTAAAGGAGGGAAAAGACTTCACAGAGAGGCTGTTTCCTGCAATTTGGTCACTGAGCCACCCTATCCTGAATTATTTTCCAGTTCAGGAGAGAATGGAGGTGAGAGAGATTTGCAGAATCCTTAAAAAGTTAAACATGGAATTATCATGTGACCCGGCGATTCTCCTTCTAGGTATATACCCAAAGGAATTGAAAGCAGGGACTCAAACAGATACTTAACACTGGACTACTCACAATAGCCAAAAAGTGGAAACACCCCTAGTGTTGCTTGGAAGCAACAGATGAACAGACAAACAAAACATGGGCTATCCATACAGTGGAATATAATTCAGCCATAAAAAGGAATGAAGTCCTGATGCATGCTACAACATGAAAGACCTTTGAAAACATCATGCCAAGTGACATAAGCCAGACACCAGATGACAAATATTGTCTGAGTCCACTTATGTGAAATATTTAGAATAAGCAAATTCATAGAGAAATAAAGTAGATTAGAGGTTACCAGAGGCTGGAGAGAGGGCGAATGGAGAATTATTGCTTAGTAGGTGCAGAGTTTGTTTGGAGTGATGAAAAAGTTTTGGTAATGGATGGTGGCAAAGGTAGCACAATGTCATAAATGTAATTAATACCATGTAATTGTACACTAAAAATGGTTAAAATGGAAATTTTTATGTTGTTTATGTTACCCAAATAAAATTATAAATAAATGGGGATTCATAAATTGTAAAGTGTTGTTGAAATGTAGGGGCCACAGGTGTTTATGTAAAACAACTGCTTATTACTGAAGTAATTATTTTTAACAGCAAAAATAGTAGAACTAACCTAAATCTTCAACAGTAGGGATGTGGTTGGATAAACATTCTTTTCAGCCATCACAAATGATGAGTTTGTAATAACAAGAAGATGGGTATTATATCAGTTAGGATTGTGTTCAGCTGTAAGTTTAAAAAAAATGGCAGCTTACGGTGGCGTCTTCAAAGAGGGATTTATCTCATATAATCTATCGCCTGGAGTTAGGCAGCTTGGGACCAGTTCTGTGGTCTAGTAGTACCATGGAAGAACCAGATACTTCTCCTCACTGCTCCGTCTTGGCAGTGGCTGTTGAGTTTCCTACTTCCCAGCCCCACTCCAGGAAGGAATGCTGGCCTGGGAGAAATTCATTCAACAAACACCTGGCCTGGGAACTTGGTGCCTAGAACAGCCCCATGTGGAGACTCTAATTCCAACCCAGCTCCCTTGGATGGAAGTGGAGCCATAGTGACGGGTTCCACGATGGATGGACATCCACAAGCCCTCTGGGGCCAGCACACTGCCGGGGTCTCCATCCTGCAGCACCGGTTCCTGGGTATCGTCTTCTGGGCTTTATTGGTTTGGTCCCTTTGGTTCCACCTGGACTTAAGAGCCTGAACTTATACAGAAACTGCACGAGTTGCAGGGCACAGGTACAAAGAGAGAGAAGACCTAGTTTTTCTTTCCTACAGCCAGACTGACTGGTGAGGTTAGACGTCCAACTTACTAGTCAAGGCTGCAGCCAATAAGCCAGTGACCTGGGCTCTATCAGAATTTGGAGAAAAGGATATGTCATGGGCATCGCGGTTTGGGAGAACAAATGCAAAGAGTAGACTGTTGGATGAGTTTTCCATTCATTCATTCATTCATTCATTCATCCTTTCATTCCACGATCAGCTGTACTTAGGCACCAGCCACTGGGGATACAAAGAAGTACAAAGACACTTACAGATTCATTCATTCACATGCTTGTTCATTTACTGTGCTCCACATTCTTGAATAAAAACACTTGAGGTGGCTTACATAATCCATAAAATAAATTATATAGTATACAAATAAAATAACCTATATCAAGGAATCTTTTCATAAATATTGAAGTCCGGGGAAAGTTAATAGCCAGATATGTAGGCCAAAGTCCCATTTATTTGCTAAATGGAGATCTCAGGTTTGCTGGTGAATTTCCTGACAGCAAAGCAAAAATGGAAATACAACTGGTTATGAGATCTCCCTTCCCTCAAAGAGGAAAACTGGAATATTTCTTTGGATAAGAATTCGTTCAAGAATCTGTTAGTGATATGATACACCCCTTCTTGTTAGTGTTCTATTGTGTGTTCATCTCCTATATAAATGTGTCAATTCATTTTTAAATTAAAAATTCATCCCTAATAAAACCTCTGACAAGTAGTAGTTTTCACAGCATATCTGTGGGTAGAAACTACAGTAGCCTTTCAAGAGAAATAACAAAATCTTCTTTCAGCTCACCAGATTTTTCACCTGCCTGAAAAACATTCACCAGGGCTTTCCAGTATAGGATCTAGAATATATCTGTATATACACATATTTATACCTACTATACGTTATGTAAGACATAATATATATTATGTATTAATGTGTATATATGTATTATGTATGTAATCTGTATGTAATTGTGTTTAGAATACATTATATATATATCTTAATATATAAGGTATATTTTTAGTTTTTCTCTAAAATATTAAAATTCTAAAATATTAACATTCTGGAGGTGTTTGGCCAGAGAAGGGAGCACAAACATGGGGCATCCAGGTAGCCTTCCAATATCTGAAAGCTTGCCATGTGGAAAAGGGGAAAACCCAGTGGATTCATGTTTCAGTTTGCTAAAGCTGCTGGAATGCAATATATCAGATACGGGTTGGCTTTTAACAATGGGGATTTATTAAGTTACAAGTTACAATTCTAAGGCCATGAAAATGTCCAAATTAAGGCATCAACAAGAGGCTGAAGAAAGGCTGCTGGCATCCAGTGTTCCTCTGTCAGATAGCAAGGCACATGGCTGGCATCTGCTGGTCCTTCGCTCCTGGGTTTCGTCACTTTCAACTTCTGATTCCAATGGCATTCTCTCTGAGCATCTGTGGGTTCTCTCTTAGCACTTCCAGGGCATTTCTCTCTCTCTGCCCTCTCCAAATGTCTCTGCCTTTTATCCTCTCATAACGGACTCCAGTAAGGGTTAAGACCCACCGTAAATGGCTGGGCCACTTTTCAATTGAAACAACCTAATCAAAAGGGCCCACCTTCAATAGGCCTGCCCCCACAGGGATGGATTAAAAGAACATGGTGTTTTCTGGGGTACATAACAGTTCCAAACCAGCATAATTCATTACAGTTAGGAGTTACAAGATGACAGATTTCGGATCAGTATCAGGAAGCTAGCCATCATAGCTGTCCAATGGTAGGATGGCTGCCTTGGGAGGTACTGAGCATCTCGACCTGGGAGGCATTCAGGTAGTCTCTGAATGAATACCCTGATGGCAGTTGGATGGCAAGCTACCCTCAGTAACCTTATTTAAGAGCTTCTCCATCCAGAAGGCTGGATGCTGAATTCTCTGATGAATAGAATAATTCTGAGTTCCTGGTGGTATTGAGAAAATGGGATGAAGACTACTCCCCTTGAACAAAATTTGATCTGCTAAGAAATTTTACCTAGAAATAGTCCTGTTTGATTTTTTTTACCTGTTTCTCTTTAAATTTTACTAAAAGAAGAAGAAAAAAGTATCAAGGATAATTAATTTGGGTTTTTCTTTTCCATGCTCCCTTGGATTGTTTAAAAAAGGGGTAACTCTAGCAGGGTGTGACGGGAGAGAGTTAGTGATACGACTTAACTTGATTTGAAAAAGACCAGATACTGAAGAAGGAAAACAAAAGGCAAGAAGTATTAAATCTGGTCGCCCAATTTTGTGATAAGAGGAGAAATGCAAGTGGAGTTCCCTGACTTGCAGGTACTGAACATTTCGTTTTTCTGCTTCTTTGATTTCCCTTGCATTTACCCCTCATTGCCCCATCCATCTTGCCACTGATATCTTGATTTTCTTATAGCAATGAATAGAATGCAAACACATCCCTGCTAAAACCTAAAACTGAATTTAAAAACTTGGGCCATGAGGGGTACAGCCACCAGTATGATCTAAACGGCTACTTAAATCAGCCGATGGGGCTTGTGGCTGGCAAACTACAGCCCACCACCCATTTTTATAAATAAAGATTTATTGGCACACAGCCCATTTATGTATTGTGAATGGCTGCTTTTCGTGACAATGGAAAAGTTGAGTGGTTGCATCAGGCACCGTACAGCCCTCCAAACCTGAGATATTTACTGTTCTACGATTGACAGGAAGAATTTGCCAGTCCCTGGTCTAGAGCTTTGTTCTCAGCTCTGGCTAAATATCAGAATTACCTGGGGAGCTTTAAAAATACAGACACCCAGGCCCCTAACCCCAGGACTTCAGATTCAGTTAATCTGGAGGGGAACCCAGTCATCTCTGTATTTTTTAATTTCCCCGAGGTGACTCTCATGTGCAGCCAGGTTGAGAATCATGCATCTAGTCCAAGTGGGTTTAAGATTACACAACTGGAATTTGCAATTCTAGAAGCTTCCTACCCAATGACAGGGATCCAACCTGACCTTGATGTCAAAGTGCAGAACCCGAGGTCCGAACCATCGGGGCTGCGGCATATGGGAGAACTTGCAGTGACAAAAGCCTTCCGGTAACCCTGGTGGTGCGTTTCCCTGGCGTGGAGGGAAGGCGCGCATGTGCGAGCACCCGTGGGCGTGCGTGTGTGTGGGTGGCCATGCCCATGTGTCTGATCTGGGTGGTTTATGTATCGAGCTGGTTTTTGTTTGTTTTCAAACGATGTGTTTTGAGAAGGAACTGTTGGTGGCATGTGCAGCGTTCATATTTGTGTTGACACAGCTTATTCCCCCGACCTCCAGCTTGGGTAGCCGCTCTGGTCTCTTGTGCTAATTAACACGAAATGTTGGTGACAGTTCTAGCTCCAGGAGAATTTGACACCTCTTGCCTTCCCCCATCCCTGTTTCAAGTTGTTGCTTCTCCTGCCGGTGTCGTCCATTGCTTAGGATAAGAATTGAAATTCACACTGGTGTCATTTTTGTCGGCAGGCTGAAGTCGTAAATGGTAATTTAAGGGTTTGTTTTGCTCCTTCCATTTAAAGCAGATAAATGCTATCTATCTGCCTTGCTTTTCACTGCCTTTGTCCCTCATGGCTGCTCTGGGTGGGGGACACAGCTGCTGTCTAGAGCTCAGTAGCACCCTCCCAGCTAGGGTAAGAAGCTCATCCCGACTTGCCTGGGATGGCCCTTAGTCCCGGGCAAACCCGGAGAGCTGGTCACCCTAATGCTAAGAGATTCTCGCCGCTGTTTGGCTCTTGCACGTAGAAGCACTAGTGTTGGAGTGGTGAGTGTGGGGTGTTATACGCAAGGATTCAAATCAAGGTCATTTGTATGAGGTTCTGTGTGTGTGTGTTTTGTCTCTCTTTTAAAAACCGAGCCCAAGAGGTGAAGTTAATTCTTCTGCTAAACCTTTTAAGCTCTTTATCCTGCAGTTGCGCTGACCTGGACGGGGAACAGATCTTCACGAAGGGATTTCAGTGAGATGGTTGCTTTTGAGGGACTGATGGCGGCCTGGCAAGGTGCTGTGGGCAGAGTGTTGGTTCAGGGACCTGGCTAGATTGTTTCCTCGGCTGCACCCCCCTGAGACTTGGTTCCCTTGTGCATGCAGAAGGCGTCCAGGGACAGCGTCCCTCTCCCGTCGAGGCTGTGGGGAGCTCGGATGAGGTGATGGATGGATGTCAAGTGCTTCTCGCGGTGCCTGGCAGTGGAAGATGCTCAGTAAATGCTGACTTCCTCCTTCCCTCTTGCTCCTCCTCCTCCCCTCTTGCAAGGGGTGACTTCTCACTCAATTATGCATTAGTCCAGACTGGCCACAGCTGCTGTCTCAACGACCCCCAAAGGGTGCTGGCTTAACTCAGTGCAAATGTATTTATCACTCAGCCTCCAACAATGGTGTTTCCCTTGGGGCAGCCTGCCTGGTGGTCCTTCCCTGGGGGACCCTCAGGAGTCCAGACTCCCTCCCTCAAGGGGCTCTGTCTTCCTCCAGGTCCTTGGCCTTGTGGGTCAGAAGGGGAAAGAGTGAGTGAGTGCATGGGGGGTTGAATGGGAGCTGTGTGTGGGCCACTGGGAGCCTCACATGCCATTGGTCAGAGCTCAGTCACATGGCCCCTGCCCACTGCAAGGGAGGCTGGGAAATGTAGTACGCATGGCTGTGCCCAAGGGGGAGAGGAAACGGGGTGGTCTCTGCCATGGGGTGTGGGGCAGTGGGGGGTATGTGTGGCTGCCCGACTTGCTGGCTGTGACGGCCCCAGTGGAGATGCCTTCTGCCCCCCCATTACGGAACCTCCCTCTGCATTTCCAAAGCAGGAGTCTACATGGGGGGAGGGCTGTAATTAGTTTTCACAGAAAAGGGGTCTGGCTCCCTTTCTCCTTTCCTTCCTCCCCCCTTCCATGTATCCTTCCGTCTCAAACCTGGTGAAGGCTTTAGAGGGAGGCCATGGGGACAGGATCGAGTCTCATTATCCATGTTCCCCTGCACTGACTGTCGGGCGCGTGAATGGTTTGTACTAGAGCACCTAAAGCCCCATCTCCATCTCAGTGGACGCTCTGGGGTGTCCTCCTGGAACCATCCTGTACCCTGGGTTTCCCATCTGGGTGAACGCAAAACTCCCTTTTCCTGATCCTGCTATTTTATGGCTGGCTGATGTCATCTGTCATAAATCAAGGTGGGCTGAGGTTTAGTGCTGAGGTTAGAATCACATGCAGAAAAAAAACTAGAGCGGATTTATGTTTTAGTTTAGTTACAGGCACCTATATATATATATAGCTTAAAACTTAATTTGCTATGTAATTGGGACTAGCTCTTTGGAGCCCCAAGTTATGTGTTTTGGAGCAGCTGAGAAGCAGGGGCACGGTGGGGCAGGCCGTGGTATGTTAATTGGAGGCCCCTGGAACCTGTGAGAGAGGTGGAGTTAAGGCCTGGGTTAGAAGGAGCTTGGCAGTTTTATTTGCATCTCTGTGGGTCTGTGTAGGGGCGACCACCAGTTTGCATCAACTGGAGCAGGTTCCTCGACCCCCACCCAAAGCCCTTGGTGCACCTCCCGTCCGGCCCAGGCTGGGGAGAGAAGGCGGTGGAGGAGCCAGGTGAGGGAGGGTGTCTCCCAGCTGCTGGCCCACAGCTCCTCTGCACATTTATTTGTAGTAGTTGCACACTGCTTCGGCCATGGTCCCAAGGAGGGTTTTGCGTTTTATTACTAAAGTCTCGATAAAAGGGACTTGGGTCAGAGCAAACTACTCAGGGAGGAAAAACAAAGGAAATTAAATGTGAAATCACTGCTGGTGGAAAGCCACATGGAGACCTTGACTTTAATACCTCCAGAGCCACTGGGGGGAAGTGGCCCCCAAGAGTCGGAACCGACTCAGGCCTGGTTTGCCTGAAGTCTGGCCCCTCCGCCGCTTAAAAAGAAATTGCCATTTAATTTGTTTCTGAGTTTTATTTCTCAAATGAACCAGCATGGGGCCCATGTAATGAGGTTGTGTTTCTGGGAGGTGTTGAAAGATGGGGAAAGAAGTGAAGCCACCAAGGGGGGGTCCTGCAGCGCTGGGACCTGGGGCAGGAGTTTTCTGTGGAGGGGGGTGCCACGGGGTGCCTGGGAGCCCAGCAGTTCAGGGGTGCTCTGAAGAGCTGCTGGGGAGCAGGCAGGGGCTGCCCGAGTACAGACTTCCTGATGTGCTTTTTGGGGACAGTGGGTGCCATTGGGTGGTCTGACACCTCCCCAGCTGTCAGAGCCCCCGAGCCAGGGGAGATGTCCATCCCAGTTTAGAAAGATCCATGAGAGCCGGGCTGGGTGGAGGGAGTGAGGTTTTCATGGCCAACGTGAGCCAAAGAGGAAGGGTATTTGAGCCATGGAGAAAAATGAGGCTATTAGGCCAAAGGAGGAAAATGAATTTTCCACACTGTGGAGGAAGTTGGCTGGGGCCAAGGACAGGAAGGTACATGGCAGTATCTCAAAAGATGGCAAGAGATTTCCACACCAGTGAGCTTTCAGAGGAACTCCAGAAACTGTCACCAAGTGGGGGCCATGGCTGGCCCCTGGAACTGTGCTGGCCTTGCATACTGCAAAGCGCTTCACGGGAAACAGTGCTTGGGGCATGGGCACAGGTGCGTGCAGAATCTCTCCCCCTTGCACACACAGCAGAGGATCTCACTGACACGTGCAGGCCTTCGCTCTCCAACAACCCTTCCACTGGCAACAGGGAGACCCCACCAGCCACCACTCCCAGATGGCCGTGCTGTCCCAGTCCTGGGTGTGTGACTCCCCCATGCCCATCCCCACCATCCTGGGGTCCAGCCGGACCCACCCATCCTGGCTGCTGTTGCCACTGACTCCTCCACGGCAGACCCAGCTGCAAGGAGCCAGGCCAGCTTCTCCCACCCTCCCCTGCTGCCAGCTCGACCCGTGAAAAGGCCTCGCTGAACAAAAGCCACATAGGGGCCAGTCCATGGGGCGAGGTGCCCTGGATTGTGAGACAGAGGCGTCTGATCACTGCCCTCCTTTTGTGCATCCAGCACCGGCTTCGTGATCTCATTTCGTTCTTCAGCAGCACTAGGAGGGAGGCGTCCGCTCTATTTTACAGAAAAGAAACTCAGCCTCAGAAAAGTACAGTAACTTGCCCAAGGTCAGCTGTGTTTATCACGCACTTACCATGTGCCCACCAGTGCTATAGCCTGTGGAGGCTTCATCCTGTTACCCCCAACCTCCATCTCCTGCCGTAAACCACTCCCCCCCAGCTGCCTGATGACCTGAAGAATAGCCACCACCCACCCGTGCATCTCCAAATCATGTTGGAGCTGGTAGTAAGGACAGTCTATACTGTGCCCTTTGATGCAGTAGCAGGTACAGATGGGGAAACTGAGGCCCTGTGAGGGAGCTGACCTTGATCAAGGCAAAGCCCGAATGTTTGCTGGGGCTCCTTTCCATCCTCGGGAGGGGGGAAGCCTGAGGTAGGTGCAATGGGGTGTCCTTCAAGGAGTGGGGCTGGAGCTGGGGTCCCAGCCTGGGCCCTGTGGACGTTTGGGCCAGGTGGCTCCTTGTCTTGGGCCTGGGCTGGAATTGTGGGATATAGAGCTGTGACCCTGGCCTCTAACCACTGGATGCCAATAGGACCCCTGCCCCCTCCCCAGTTGTGACAAAATCAAG
>PVKY010013728.1:0-10892 GCA_004027775.1 Bradypus variegatus | reverse complement strand
AATCCTGCCACCAAGATCCCCCTTCAGGACACAGGTGCTCATCCCACCAGCTGCAGGTGACAGAAGAGCTATCAGCAAGGTAACTCGCCAAGAACTGCAGTTGACAGAAGACACACAAGGCCATGTCCCCTTCGTGGGCACAGCATGCATCAATGACCGGTGGATGCATGGGTGTAAAGGCCTGAACCCCTCACCAAAATTCAAGACAATTCTCTAGAGCTACAGAGCTCCCCAGCTCCCTCTGGGAAATGCTAAAACAGGCATCACAGTTTGATCTATCTCTCTGTCTAATACTGTTCTCCTCACTCGCATTAAAGAGTTTTTCCTGAAAAGTACTCTGAAGTCAACTTCTTACCCAGAAAACAGTATCTTATGACTCTGACTGATGTGGCTCATCCCTCCCTTCCTAACCTATTCTCATCACCATGGCACTTTTCTTCCATCATACTACTCTTCCTTACATTCTTGAAAGTTGCTTTTATTCATATCTAGGCATTTTATTTCTAGCCCTCTTTCCAGAAGGCTCCTTCTTGGCATGTCTCATGGTTGGTTCATTCAAATCCCTCATGTCTCAGAAACTCTCCAGTTTCACCCTTCTGGTCATTTCCATAAAAAGAACTTCCCTGAGCTCCTACCCAAGGTGACAACCATGGCACCCTTCTCACAACCCTAGTATATCCATTGTGACATTTTTCACTATTAGTGGTTATCTTGCTTACCAACATATTGCTCCCATTAGCATTTAAGTATCTGAAGTCAGACGGGATTAACAAAAATAACAATAACAATAAAACAATTATATAACACTACTAACCAGTCACATTCTTAAGGGTTTTGTATATATTAACTTACTTAATCCTCACAACAACCCTCTGTGATAGGTCCTATCATTTCCTCAGTGTTACAGATGAGGGGACAGGAACAGAGATCACACAGCTAGTAAGAGGTAAAACTGACACCCAAATGCACGCAGTATGCCTACCCAGTCTGTGCTGTTAACTGCTACTATAAGCACTAAATAAATGCTTTTTGAATGAATGCAGAGCAAATCAATGAATGAAGTAGAGAGTGTAGAGACTTGGTAAGGAGATCTAAAGAAGAAGTTGAAAGGAGAAGCTTATATAGGGCAAACGCAGAACAAGTGGGGGGAATTTTCTGATGGGATATCTAGGCTGCATTGCCTTAATGGGGCTGTTTCCTGTGGAAAGCCCCTTCATAAGGGGAGTATTTTCTGTGGGTTAGCATTAAAGCTCCACCTCCTAGTACAGAAATCCTTTACGGCAAAGGCTGCCTCTCTCAAGTTTCCTTCACGTTTCTTGGATCTGTTGGTCAGGGATAAGTCAGACTGGAGTGACTAGCCTTAACGGCCCCCTATATTTTATTTTAACAGTGCCAAATCCATTATGTTGCCTATTAGGCATGCTGGTGCTTGTGTTCCTAACTTCCCTTTAATGAGCAGGCAGTACAAATGTGAGCAAGATATCTTTGGAAAACTGCAATCTATTATATTTCAAGTTAAACAAACAAACAAAAAAGCCTTAGTCCTAAATTTGAAGGTACTTGTTCTCTTTCAAAATGGCAGTAGATTTTATTATAGTATATCTAACTTCATAAATTGTATGCTTAAATCCAGTAATACAGTGCATAATAAATATCAGTTCTAGAAAAAAATTCCACCCTCCAAATTTACTATCCGAGACTTTGTCTACAATATGCCAAAATTCTGGAAGGAAAGAGAAAAATGTGATCAGTCACCACAATGCTTTGTCTACGGTACATTGAACATTCTATTATTTATGATTCAGAAGACTGAGAATTTTTCACTTTGAACCCAGAATATTTAGCAAAGACACTAAGACAATGGAATTACAATTCCTTTTGTTGAGTAAAATAATGCATAGCACATTCTTCTTTTCCTAGTTTTTTGTTTAGGCATATTTAAGATCACAACATTATATACTTTACTATATCTAAACTGACTTTATATTCATACTGAACTTAATTTAAAAGCACAATTACAAGTGTTGATTAATAGATCAAGTGCTTATGAATTACACAAAATGTGACCATATTTGGCATAACTATTTTAGAAGCTGTTTGGAAGAAAAAGATTTGCCACAAGATTTGTCTTCCAGATGAGCTTCTATTATCAGTCTTCTGCTTTTATCCTCCAGACTCTGTTGTGCCCCTTACAAGTAATCTCTTCATAAACATCAATAAGTGCTTATATTTCTGTGGTTGAAAAGGGATACCCTGAGGTTTCAAAACTATCTTTTACCTGCTATCAATGTCAGGGGAAAGAGTTAATCTGAGGCAGATTTTGTGGACACTTAGGCCTCAAATTTGTAAAACATGAATTATTTAAGTTATAACCACCAGCCTGATCATGAAATCAATTTAAGATTTTCCTTCCCCTCTAATTAAGATGACTATTACATAAGAATGAACAACACTGCCTTTTGAAAGCCTTTATAATTTAAGAGTTTGGGAGATAAATGACTAACTTGGAATCTTGCATTTAACCTAGCAATAACCAGAATATTTTAAGGATGGAAAAACAAACAAAAACTTAATAACTGCTGAAAATGTGCTTTCCCAAAGAATGTGACAATTTGTAAACAAACTATTGAATTCCACTCCCTTCTGAATACCATCTACTATGCCCACGAATAGAAACTATACAATTTAGGATACCCATATTTGTGGCAGCCTAAAGCTAGACTTAAAAAAGAAATTTGATAACCAGATATGATAATTATTAAACGTATTCTATTTGAAGGCCTCAAAGTCACTGGCAACAATTGTTAATTCATCATCATAGTTTCTCATTATTCATTTGTACAAAAGGGAAGACTGAGGCATTTATACCAATTTTATAATTGAAATGAGTATAATATGTCTGGGATCAAAAATATGTACTATCTTCAATTATCAATTTTATTTTATGCAAGTTGAATTCTGGTTCATTAGGAAGAAATTTCTCTGGGACTTCTAAATAGTATATTAGAAAACTCACTTCAGAAATCAATAATAGATACATATTTAAATTTAAATCTTTTGAAGTAAGAAAATATGAGCAAGCATGTGCAAATAATATACAAGTGGAATTCAATTAGATATAATCATTAATAATATTGAATAAGCTAACTGGAAAAATTACGGCCAAAGAGCTACAGAGTAGTAATTTAAAATTTAAAATTTTGAATAATTCATTTATTTTCCCAAACACTCCCTGTATTTCAGAATATTTTCTTATTTCAGTAACCCCATTTTAATCATTATATATTTTCATATATTTATCTGGGGTATATAATTATTTTAGGTTAAAAGTGAAAATTTCTTATAATGGGAGAGAGAGGGAAAAAAAGAAAAAGGAGAGAGTGAGGGGGGCCACGAGGAAAGAAAGCATCTTGCTTAAAATTTGTTATCTTTACTTGCCTCAAATATATTTTAATGTAGTTTTACATATTTAACTTCCTTACTTATTGTAACTGGAGTGTAGGGACATATTTATCATTAGAAAAACATTCCAGAAACTTTTTTGGTAAAACCTAATAACGATAATCGTTCTCACATTACCAGAGGAGTTAGTATCACAAATTGTGTTGTAATTAGTCAGTTAATTGTAGTTAGCTAGTTAATTGTGAACAGTTAAAGAGTACCTAGTCAGTTATCCAGAAACAGTCATGTGGTACATACTGTGTAAGGAGTGCTAATTAGGCACCTAAGGGTGATATTTTTTAAAAAGAAATTTTAAAAGAGTCTTCCCTCAAGGAGTTTTAAGGGGAACTGAAGAGTCCCAGGTGGGACATGATTCAAAACAACTCGTTTTCTAACATCTTCGTGGAAAAAGAAAAGGCTTCATAAACCTGCACAAACATCAAAGGAAAGCTTGTAAGCTTGTAGCAGACCGTCTGCGCGGGGAAAGATGCCTATGTCCCTGAACTAGCTGGGCACAGCAGAGCGCTGCCCATTACCGCTTTGCTGTGACAAGAGGGGGTAGACTCGTGTGCGTCTCCGCTCCCGGGTGTCAGGCGGTGACAGCCGCGCCTGGTGGCCGGGTCTGAGCGCTGCCGATGCTCTAACGCAGGGAGCACCGCCTGGGGCGCCTGGCGCTGTGAAAAGCGCCTCCTCTCTTCAGTTGGTCTCTGGCAGCTATTCAAATGTAAGTTAAATATGTTAGGACTGGCTTGGCAAAACATTTCTGAGCAAGAACTCCCACTGAATAGTAAAATGGAACTCCTGCTCTTAGAAAACCTCCGGGATTAGGTTTTGTCCTGACACCTCAGATAACAATAGAAAAAAATTTGTCTTCATACATTCGGAGTGTTTCACATATATTATTTACACTTCCTACATCTGCGAGAGGTTGGAAAGAGAAAAAAAAAAACACGTGGGATGAATCTAAAGCACAGAAATGCTCAGTGATTCTCCAAAACTCTGATTATGGTAACAATGATTTCGACTACAACTACCAAACCGGCACTAACACCACTGCTCCCACCTACTTTGCAAAACACTTTACATATAGTCTCTCGCTTAATTTTCATAGCGCTTCTGTCTGTCACTCCATCTTACTGGTGAGCAAAACAGGCTGAGAGTTTTAAGAGTAATGTGCCCAGGACACACAGGTAAGAGGTGGAATCAGACTGTCTACAGCCAAAGGCCACTTTCCTAATTACTGCACCATCCTTCACTACCTCTTAGAAGGCTTTTTAGTGCATATAGACATTCTCTTTGTTATTGTGCTTCTGTATATTTATGTATTACATGCAAAAATATCTTACATATTTTAGTTGCACATAGTGTGTGGAAAACTAGTCAGCAATTCTCTGGTCGCCCTATTTAAAATATCAAACCCTTACTCTGTTTTACTCTTCTTTGAAGCACTTACCATGATGTATAATATATATCCATTTGTTTATTTACTGTCTTTGTCCCCCATTAAAACTAGTCCTTTAAAACAAATTTCATCATACTTGAGTCATTATTATAGCCCCAGAGTGTAGAATAGTGTACATTATCAATATATATGTGTTGAACGAATGAATGAATACATTATCTAGACCCCTATATATCAAGGACTATCTCCACTTGTATAAATTTAAAGTGTAATTATTTTTTAGAGGTGATGGTCATTACCAACTCATTGATTAAAGGCCCATTAAATATGTTTAGTTGGGCTCTTTAACCAGATTCTATAAACACCCCAATATGACACAGTAATCAGGTGGTTGGAAATTACTATATTGACTTTATGTGAAGGAAAAATGAAGTAGGAGAAGCAAATATTCAAGAAGCCACATCATGTGGTAGAAAAAAATCAGGTTTTTGGAATCTCAAGAGTTCAAATCCTGGCTTTGTCATATAATGTGTGAGTGTACGTTTTCTCTTCAGCTATAAAAATGGGGAGCAATACAAGTTACATATGAAGATTACTATGAAGATGACATGAGATAAAACATGCGTCTAAAATGTTCCTGCCTTCCTCTGAAATGCTACAGAACAGTGAAGCAGTCTATTTCAAAAATTGCAAATCTCTCTGCCAAATCATCCGTGGCAACAACAGAGAAGAGGAGGGAAAAAAAAGATGCTGCAAGGCCCTCACAGACCTTGAGGTCAACTGAGAGAACATCAGACAAAACATGGCATCCTGGGCAATACCTAAACAGAATGGCAAAGCTGAGAGACGAAAGGGGAGGCATGAAAAGCAGCACAGAAAAGAAAGTGGACAATGTGGCTTTAGAACTTAGAACTGCGTGGGGGACCAACTTCAGAAGCCGCTTACTGTGATGGTGAGATAGTGAATAGAACTAAATTCAGAACCAAAAGCTAGAGCTTTTCTTTTCAAAGACACAGGCAGAAGGGGTAGGTTGGCTTATGCTTCAGGAAAGCCCTATAGAGCTTCACAACTCTATACTACAACTATCAAATTCCCCAGGGTGTAAACATTAAATAAAAGAAAATTGGCTAAAGTATTCAGAAGAGTACAGCTCCAGATTACTCAGATAGTCTATTTCCCTTACTTAGTTCTTTTGGACTGGGCAGAATGAAGGAATTGGAAGCAAAACTAAGTAGTTAATGAGGAGATAGATACGTTTATGGGTAAGTACTATGGGTATCATTATTCATTAGAAGATTATATATAAAGTTCGATAGAAGCCCCCCCCGCCTCTAAATTATTAAGACAAGGTTATAGGGTGATTAGCACATGGTGGATAGGAAAATAAGGCAAGTTATTATCTTTTGTGCTTTTCCTCCAGAAATCATGAATTTCAGGTTTAGGCAATTTATGAAGGCAAAAGCCCAAGTGGGTGCTTTGTATTAATGATACAGAGGATTTAGATACATAAAAGGCCAGTTTAGACAATGCCTCTCAGTGGCATTAACCATTTCTTTTTATATATGGTTCTTGAACCCAGCAGTTTTGTAGGGTTTTTTTTAACTTGCTAAGTATTAAGATATGGAAAAATATAAGAAAATTATTTATCTCTTTTAAAATAGGAATAATGAACTATGAAGTCCAAGTTTTCAGCCAGAGAAGAGACAATACATGTGGAGTCTTCTTAGCAGCTGGTAGATGAAAATACTGCTTCATAAACTCTAAGGCACACAGTTTTTCACATTTTAACATCTCTGAAATCTAGATCTCTTAAAACCAGCTTCTTGGATTCTCTAAGCTCTATTAATAGAAGCAAATACTTTTCTATCAAGGACAATATTCCAATCAGTGTTCTAATGCTTTACATATATCAAAATATTTAATCCTTAAACAAAGCAATCCTGTGGGTTAAGTACTACTATTATACCCATTAGGAAACTGAGGCTCAGAAGAGTTATGTAATCTCCCTCAGTTCAGTTACTAAGTAGCCAAGACAAGTTGCAATTACAGACAGCTTAGATGCAGAGACTACTTACTCTTAACCAGTAGCTTACTTCCTCTCATGTCTTGAGTTAGGTAAGCAGAAAGTAGCAGAGGACATAAGTCTGCTGCTAATCAGAAAGCAAAATCCTAAAGTGTGAATATACATACTATCCTTATACTAGGATATAACATTAACCCTGTCATCTCAGATGGCACTTTTTCCCCACTGTTGGAAATTTTACTGAACTGTGCCAATACTCACAGTCATTCTTTGTCACTTATTTTCACCCTGCTATTCTTTTCATGCAAAATGAAGATTTCACTTAAGAACAAAATGGACGCAGGTGTCCAAACAGCTTGAGCATGGGAACGGGGAATGAGATCACAGAGTAGCCCCATTGGAAATGGTGTTTGATTGCACTGAGAGGAGGTTGCTGAGACAGGGACTGGCACATTATGACTGAAGAATGCAAAAAAGCAGAGCAGTCAAGAGCACAGGAGTCAGACTTTGAGATGCAAGCCCAGCTCCCCAACTCAGGAGACTGGTGACATTGGATATGTCACGCATCTCTCTTATGTTGTACCTGGTTTCTTCATCTGTAAAGTGTGTGAATAATCATGGTAGCTGCTTTATGTGGTTGTTGTGAAGACTGAAACAGCTTCATAAATGGTAGTTACTAACATTACACATATTAGATACGGAATAGAGGATATTAAAGTGTTATATTTGATTTACTTAAAAAGAGATCTAACAAATGAATAAAACATTGCCCTATAAAAAGTAGAAGACCACTACAGGTGTAGATCTGCCCCCCAAAATCAGATAGCTGAAAATGTAATTCTATGCCAATTCAATTAAAGGCAAAACCAATTCCTTTTGTTAATCCATTTGCCAAACATATTTGAATTCATTATAAGGAAAAACATAAGAAGAACTAAATATAATGGATCTTTATCTGTTCATAAGACAGATTTTTTAAGTAGCCCTCTATTTATATTTCAAAAATTATTTTTAAAACATGAATATAAAGTTTTATTTATAAGTATTTTTAAAAGGCTAAACAACAAATTATAAAACATAAGTATATTAAAATTACTAAGGAAAAGATGTTAAAATCCACAGACTGGCAGAAATTAGAGAACATTGGAACATCCAATCATCTAAAGTTTAAATATAAATCACTTTACCGATTTCCTTAAATACAATAATTTGTATAGTGTTACTTTCTATCCTATCTCATGAATTTAACAACAGCAGCACAATCATTGCTAACTGAATAAAAAATTTCACTGGGCTATTCTGTATTATGTAGGAAAAAATTAGCTGATTATCTGATTTTCTTTGTGTGTGTTTTTTTGTACTCTTCCATGCTAATATTTAAGGATATAAACCCTAGCTCCAATCCAACTATCATCCACTATTAAAACAATGAACCGGTATCTTTTCATCTTTATTTTTTCACCATGAGACTAGGAAATTGTTAAATATGTAGCAAGGTAAACCACCAGAGAATTTTGGCTTCTGATTTAAAACCATATGACTTCTCTTGCTACAACTTTAACCTTCCCCACACATTTCCAAACCAAGAGAAACCATACATAGACCACATGCACTAGCACACTCAAAATACCACCTTGCCCCAACAGTTTCACAGTTCTAATTAAAAGCTACATTTTGTTAAACAAATTAGGAGTTACAATAAAGTGGAGGGAGCATGTGAAATGAATAATTAACATTGTACAGACTTCAGCATCATAATTAAGATTAAATGCTGCCTATATTCAAACTAGATTAGCACAGCCATTGAAAGTGGCAATGTGCTCAGTAGGAGAGTATGCTTTTGCTAAAGAATGTTTTATGAAGAGTATTCTAAAAACATTAAGCATAAGGTTGTCATATATAAAGTGATTAAACTTTTATACAAAAGAAGCTGTAATTCCAGTAAATGAAGTAATTTCATTTTCCTGCTGTTTTCACCTTTAGGAACATACTGTAAATGGAAAGAGACTCCATGTGATAGCTTATTAAAGAGAATATGAATCCCCTTGTTTGAAGTTAATGGACTCTCGCTATATAAATTTGGGGTGATGGGCAGTTCCAGGCATTTAGCCTTATCAATTGCTTCGATATCTCTTGGAAAAGCTCATTTTATTCAATGTCATATTTACTGCATTTCTCAATTTTTCTAGTGAGATATTTACTGTGTATTATTCAAAATAAATATTCATTGATCTTCATGTATTTTGCCATAATTCCTAAATCTCTCACATTTGACAAAAGACATTCATATATTTTCAGGCTAGGTGCATTTCATTCAGATTGACAAGCTGTAGCTTTTAGACTGAGATTATACTTGATTCTGAACAATTTGTTTGTCCTTCCATGTTTTTTTTTCTTCCCCAAA
This sequence comes from Bradypus variegatus, assembly GCA_004027775.1. NCBI lineage: Eukaryota > Metazoa > Chordata > Mammalia > Pilosa > Bradypodidae > Bradypus > Bradypus variegatus. The sequence goes on along the minus strand of PVKY010013728.1, from coordinate 1,622 downwards.
ATTGAGAAATTAGACTTTTAAAATGAAATCAAAGCAAAATATAATTTTTATAATAGCTATTGTTAGTGGAAGCTAATGTCTCCATTGTTTTGCTGTTGACCTGGAATTGTTCAAATAGAAAAAGGCAAAAATTGATCTTAAATCTAATGCCATGTATGAAGACACTATCAGCAAAGTAACCGATCCATGAAATGAATAAGACATTTAAAAAACATTTTTAAAAACATATTTACATGGATATATATATGTATGCAAGCATATTTATGTTTTAATTTACATACATATATTTATTTCAGAATCAGAAAATACATAATTTATATCAGAAACATCTTTGCTAAAAGTAATCAACTACTAAATAACTAATCTGATGAATGTTCTAATACAACAGGCAACACACATTTATATAGGTAAAATTTTAAGCATCTCATGATAGACTCATTCTTTTGGTCTGTTAAAAAATCTACTCCTAAACTCAATATAAAAATAAAAGTTATACTGTTTGGATACATCAGCTTAGGAGAGGAAAATGTCCTTTGTTTTTGTGGGACTACAGAAGGATGGAAGAGGTAATTTTTTTTTCCCTACCTATAACTACTTAAACACACTGAAATATAAAAGTATTTCAAACAACTTCTGTAGAGAAACAATTTATGTACTGCATTTTTTTTTTAAGTTCTGTCATTTGTGATGTGGGGAGGGGGAAAGAAATTCAGAGATTTCTCACAAAAGGCTAATACCCTCTGACAGGCTATTATCATTTAAAATAAACCAGAATCTGAGGTTTTATTCACCTTATTCACATGACTGTTTTATCATAACCATAGTTCAGATACTCCAGCATAGGTTGGTCCAATAAACTGAGGGAAGGGCTTTTTTTTTTTTTAATACTATTCATTCTTCTTTTCTCATTGATAAATTATTTTTTTGGGAAATAGTATTCACTAACATAAAAATAACACAAATAAAAGAAAATACACTTTGAATATCAAATCAAAAGTTGGAAATAAAATCATAAAATTAGAGGAAATCCTAAGATATTATCTACTAAAAGCAGAAATTGATAGCTAAAATCCTTTTAGATGAAAAACTGAGAAACAGTCATGTCATGGATTTATCTAGAAATCCATCAGTTTCACTTTTATGCCAACTCATAGCAGAAAAATATAAATTATGAAGAGAATAGGTAAGAAAAAATTTGAGCTGACTAGTTCCTAAGTGGGAAAAAAAATGCAGTTACTATCTTTGCCAATTAAGCAAATTTATTTTTAAAAACTACATTAGTCACCAGTTTTAGGGTAGAAACATTATTGCTTTATAGATTCAAGGTTTAAGATGAAAGTTATATACTATTACTGTAACTATAAATTACATTTATAGCAATATAATTGCTGGTCCTACAACTAGGTACCACTAATAGTCTTATCAATTATAGTGCCATAAACACTGTTTATAACAGCATAAATACTGATATTAATAATCAAGAATCAATAGTGGTTATTCAAAATGTCATACAAAATATAACTTGTTACATGAAATATTTAATTTTAAGTTTATTGGGAATGTACATTGCTACCCAAAGAAATTGGGAGTGTCAAATCTCATCAAAGTTAAATAATGATTTA
>PVKY010013727.1:0-10883 GCA_004027775.1 Bradypus variegatus | reverse complement strand
TTATAAATGTGTACGCATATTTTTTAAATACACAAAGTTCAACCAGTCTGCAGAGAAGAAGGTAAATGTGTGCCCTTTCAGCATTGAGTTAAATACTACAGAAACATTCCAGCTTTACATTGCAATATTTTGGCTTTATAATACATCAGATGCTAGAAGGTGCAATGTAAGTCAAAAAGCTGAGATAATAAACAATTGTCATTTGGCTCAGGGTTCTTAAATGACATAACATCTCTGGTGACAATATACCTTTTGGTCTCTGATGTCCTGGTAGGCTTCTAATTGCTTGCTACTTTGATTCTTAACAGCCAGGCACTATCAGCATGAACCATAAACTTCCAAACCCCTTTAAAATCAAGAAGGCAGTTGATCATACATCATCTTTTCAATGGTCATCCGGTTCTTGCCCTGCAGAACACTTACAGCTTTTGAGAAAATTTGGCATCAACCATGTTATACATTACATATATACACCCTTCCATTAATACAAGAATTTTTTTTTCTTTTAGAAGAGGCAGTGGGGGACGTGGGACAGAGTGATCTGTGAGAGTTTATTCATCCTTGCTCTGAAGGAAAGTGTTTACTTGCCAGCAAAGAAAGGCAAACGCATTTTTATATTAAGAAAGCAGACCAGCCGTTTTCAAAGAAAAATGGCTGTAACCATACCTGTAGAATGTTTCTGTGCAAGAGCACTAATTTTCTATCGCCTGCATGCTGTATATAATACATTTGCTTGTATAGCAGGAGGAAAAACCAGGCTGTTTTCCTTGTGTACAATGTAGCTTGGATGGCTGGAAACATAAGCCTTCCATGCATTTTTATACTGTACATATTTGTATATACTAACTATATCACCATGTATGAACACAGATTTTGTTATATTTGCTTGTTTGTTTCCTATCAAACTGGCCTATAATGGGGGTTCTTTGGTATAGAAAAATATGCTTGTAATTTTTTCCTGATCATTCTCTTTCAATGGCTTATGAAAGAATTAGATCTGAGTTTACAAAGAAATCATAAGAACCAAGTTTGTCTGTCTGCATGAGTCCCATCCAATTGCTGGATCCAAGGAGGAGCCAACATCCTAAATCAGAGTTTTCCTTTAAAGGCATGCTCTACCCCTTGGGAAAACTGAAAACTCATCCATGTAGAATTATCTTCTTTGTCTTTTATCTAATAGTGCCTGAAAATATTTTTTAATGTCTTCTTAGAGGAAGAATTCATAATTGTCAAAATTTGAAGCATTAGCTTAATTTTGTTTTTATGACTTCACGATTCTTCTCCTTATTTACTCGGTGGTTGTTGTAATGGAGCCCCAGGCCATTCCTGACGTCGGTGGGTTCTTTTGCATTTAAGGATGTTTTTAAAATTACAAAGATTATTGAGCCAAAAGGCTGTTTTAATCAAAACCATGTTTCATTTGTTTTTGATGATTATAAATTGTCCTTACGAAGGGGAAAAAAAAAAAGTTTTCTGCAAGGAAGATTATACCACCCTGTGGCCAAACAGATTCATCACAAATCAGCATCTCTGCAAGCTTCTCTGGGATCTGGAAAATCTTGCTCTTGGCTGGCCATGCTTTCCTTTATTCCCCATCATCCTCAGATATGAGGTCTCAGCGCAGTCACTGTTTGCAAACTTCCAAAGGCTTTGCCACATCGTCACTTCCCAAACACAAACAACCCAACTGGAAATGACAGCTTTCCAGCTTGAAAAAAAAAAACAAAAAAAGGCAGAGATTTTCAGAAAAGGTGCTCCTGCTTTTGTCCCTGGGTGTTGCCGTGCTGTCGTCCCACCAAATTATGCACAATCTGGTCTTTATATCCCATGTAACTTCGATCAGGTCAAAAGAAACATTCGGCTCATTGCTGAATAAAAATGACTTTGGGTGCACTTACGATGTATGCCTGTATATAAGGCTGCAGTATTGAAATTATCTGTAGGAGTTTTTTTTAATACAATTTTACCACTAGAAATAAATTCTGATGGTGGAGATGAAGAAAACCCTGAAATTATATCTCAGAAGCCATTATTTTTTACATCTAAAGATTTTTTTTAAGGAAAATCATTCTACTTTGAGAACTATAATTAAAGCTCTGAATAATAGATACTATTTCTTATAGCTATTGTGAAAAAAAATACCACTACCACCAGTCGCCAAGGTTATATGGAGCCCCTCATTTCCATCAAAAAGGTTTCTATAAGTATATTATTTACATTTTTAAACATGGTACTCTTTCCTTTGTGGCAGATTTTTAAAAAAGTATTTTCTTCCACTCAGCAGTTACTGGAAATAGACTGTTCCTATCTGAAACCTTATCATAATTTGCATCAGGAAACCCAACTGCCGACATTAAGGACCTGGGTGTGTTCAATTATGATTTTGCTGGAGGCTGTCCCTCATTTTAATGCTGCAGATATTGAACCACCTTTCTGAAATCTAGCTGATAGGGTATAGCATAGACAGTCGTCTCTCAACACCATTAGCTTTGCAAATGGCTTCATTTCAGTCAACGCTGACTTCCGTTTTGGCCAATTGAAAAAGGAAAATTAAAGGAGAGAGAGAAAAAAACACAGATGCACTTAAAACATGAAAAGAATTATTTATATGATAAAAATATATTTAGATTTTCAAAGCACAAGACTGAATAGAAGTGCTCTTTTTAAGCTTTCTGAAGATGTTACTGTTAAATGTCTTTCTACATCAGGCTTAATAAATCTGTAATGACATTTGATGGATTGATTTCTGCCTATGTGTGTTTTTTAAAGACGGCAAGAGAGGAGAGAGACGATGGAGAGGGAAGGAACAGTACTGACTCCCAAGGAAGGCAAGCAAGGAAATTCTTGGTTGCTCGGACGCACTGACCCGCTACCAGGATCTCCTGGCATCTTTTTTACTCTTGCCAGCACACCTCACTTGGCTTCCGGGCTGCCTTTGCAAGCTCTTGAATGTGGTCAGCTTGCGCCTAAGTAATTTATGATGCAATCTCAGCAGAGGCAGCGGGCAGCTGTCTCACAAATCCCAGCATGCCAGGACACAGGGCAGGCATGATTGAGAAGGCCCGGCCTTCCCTCCCTCCAAGCGATGGCCCCGTTTAATGCTCAGTTTGCCCATGCACTCCCCTCCATCTCCTCTCACGTCCTGGGAGAATTGGACCATGTTTCACATACAAGCTGCCCATGCAGACACTGATGCCCCACCAGAAATGATTTGTCGTCTGCTCACCGCCAGCTCACGGCTTCTGTATCGCATGGCTGCCTGAGCCCCATACTCGTTAAATTATGATGGTGACAGTGTCACTGGTTAGCTCCCCTTAATTTCCATGGCTCCATGTCTAGGCCATAAAACATGAGGGGCCAGGCTTGAGAAAGCAAGAAAGGTGATGGGGACGTGTTGGGGGGTTGCACTGAGACAAAAGGGAGGGTTTGGGATAAGCAATTTGGACCAAACCAAAGAGTCATCCTTGGTCTTCACTCATTTCATAAGTATTTATTGAACACCTACTATGTGCTAGGTCTGAAGGTTACACTGATAAATAAACATGATGATGGTTAGAAGAACAGGCTCTAGAGTCAAATGTGTTAAAATCCCAGCTCTGTCTTATCTTGTCTCCGAGACCTAGGGCAAGATGACAGGAAGAAAGGAACACACAGAGGATGAGTCTAGAGGCAGGAGACACCCAGAGGTGGCCCCCATTCAGCCTGAGGGGTCAGGGAAGGAGGTGGCGGCAAAACCCATGGTGTGATTGGATTTAATTTCTCAAAGAACACATGCCTTATGTCCCCCTTTCTCCAATCCAATCCAGCAACAACTTCTGTTGTTTCTAAATTCAAAATATGACTCAAACCTGCACACTTTGCATCTCTCCTAGACTTCTGCATGGGCCTTCTAACTGGTCTCCCACCCGTTACCCTGTAGACCCCCAAACACGAATGCATTTGCCACACAGCAGCTGGTGTGACTACGGTGATCAAGTAGATGAGATCATGTCACTTTGCCAGTCAAGGCCAAGAGTCAGCACACTTTTTCTGTGAAGGGTAAGATGGTAAATATGCTCAGCTGTGCAGGCCACATGGCCCCTGTTCCAACTACTCAACTCTGACACGGTAGCAAATGTAGCCACAGGCAACAGTAAGCAAACGGGCGTGGCAGTTTTCCAATAAACTTTTTTACAACACTGGCAATGGCCTGGATGTTGTCCATGGGCCAGAGCTTGCCAACCCCCTCTCAAGGCCCTCTACATCAGGTTTCCATTTGCATTAGATCAATTTCCGGTGGAAACAGCCTGAGATGAGGATGTGTGTGCAAGGGGTTTATATGGCAGTGAATCCAGGAGACGCCACTAGGGACATGGGGAAGGGACATGGGAAAGGGAAGAACACCAGGAAGAGGCTTGAAGAAGAGTCACCCCTGTGGGCAATGGGGCTCGATCCCTCTGGTGACTCGGGGAGACTGTAGGACAAGCCTACGTTGTCTGGCCTGAGAGTGGGTGATCTGGGATTTTCATATACCACATCCCCTCTGCGTTAGCTGCTGCAGGGAGAAGTGGGGGTACATTAACTCCTCAGAACTCCTAACCTGCCCAAAGGTTGGGAGAATTGGGCTTCAGTAGCCAGAAAATGCCCTGAGGCTCCGAGTCACAGAGGCTTGAAGCTGGAAGTCGTGATCACACGAGGGAAGGGCCAACGGTAAGGGATATGGACAGGACTCCTACAGCCACCCGGTCTCGCTTAGGAGGGACTCTACACTCCCCAGGGAGCGCTGAGACCTGCAGGGTGTGTCCCCTGCCTACCTCCCTGGCCTCATCTCCCCGTTGCACACTCAGCTCCAGTCACGCTGTCCTCCACCATGCCACAGTTTCCTCGGGCAGAAGTGTTGTCATCTAGCTGGGCTTCTTCACATCTTCCATGTTGCAGCTTTGAGGTCACCTCCCCAGAAAGGCTCTCCCTGGGTCCCCAGCCAGAGTACCCTCTTTCTTTCCCCCAGAGTCCTTATCATGAGCTGTTGTTATTGTGTTCATCTGTGTGCTGTCAGTTTCCCCCACAGGCCACCGGGCAAGAGCAGAAACCAATGCCTTGTTCACATCCTCCCAATATGAGTTACAGTAATTGGCAAATCATGGGTGTTCAACAAAGATTCTTTAAAATATTTAAATAGAAGAATGCAGTTTTGCTGGAGACCTGGGAACACCTCAGCCACTATCTCTGAAAGCTTCCCTGCCTTCGCCTTGCCCACTCGTTGCCAGAATCTCCCAGGATCCACCTCTTCCATCCTGCCCAAGGGCAGTGAAGTATTTCTTAAGGACTTCCTGGGATCAAAGAGAGTAACTGACCCCAGATCTAGGAACACATCGTTGGACCCTCTTCACTTTCAGGTTAGCCGGGGCCTCCGAGCTCCCCTGGGCTGGGCGTGTGGCCTCAGGGAGGGGCTGGAAGAGGAGCAAGTCAAGACTGTGAGAGCCTGCACCCCGCAGGAGGCCCCAGCTACCCACCGCCCCAGAAGGCCAAGTGTGGACAAGCCCTGGGAAGTCAAGATGCCCCTCCCAAGTAAGAAGGGTCAGGCCGGGTGAACCGAGGGTCTTCCAAGCAAGTCCCAAGAGTGTCTAACTTTTCCTGCATCTTCTACATGGCAAATCTGAATCTGTGCTCCACAAATTGAGCATTTAAAAACACTACAAAAGTGCCATTTGAGGTTTTTCTATACATGTATATGCATACATAAATTAAAGCATAAAGCTTTTAGATGATAGATAAATTGATAGATAATAAAGTAGCAAAAATAATTATGGTGAAGGAATTTCCCTATTAGGTACAAAAATATACTATACAGACATAATCATTTTTAAATACTGGACTGGCACCAGGGCGACAAACAACCTAGTGGAAAACAACATAATGCCCAGGAATGTGGTAAATGTTTAAATAAAAATTTAGTATACAGTCTAGGGGAAGATTTTAAATTTGTGGAGAAAAGATATTAATATCCAATGAAAGGGTGCCCAAATAATTGCAATGTAAATTCTTTAGGAATATAAGTGAGTTATATAGCTATTCTATACTATACATTCAAGTATATTTCAGATGGAATAAATAATTAAATCTAAAAATGAAAGCATAAAGCAACTAGAGTGATATATAGGTTGATAGTTGTGCCAGTTTGACTGTATTATGTCCCCCAAAATGCCATTATCTTTGAAGTAATCTTGTGTGGTCAGATGTATCAGTGTTGATTAGATTGTAATTCTTTGAGTGTTTCCATGGAGATGCACCCTACCCAACTGTGGGTGATGACTCTGATTGGATAATTTCCATGGAGGTGTGACCCACCCATTCAGGGTGGGTCTAAATTAAATCACTGGAGCCATATAAATGAGCTGACAAACAGAAGGAACTCAGTGCAGCTGTGAGTGACATTTTTTTTTCACATCTTCTTTCCTTATATTGAAAAAAATTTTAGAAAAGGACAGTAAAAGGGCACAAAGAAACAGGAATATACTAGCAGAAAACATAATATAAAACTAAAAATGCCACTGGCTTCTTTAACTGTTTAAGTGCACAAAATTTAACAAATTTAAACAAATTAAAAAGCTGTGTTTTTTTTCAAGTCTCCCAAAGTCGAATGTATACACACCCACAAAAATGGTGTGTGAAGGAAGGTTGTCATACATAAGAAGTTGTATTCTGAATTCCTAAGGGGAACAGCTGTTGAAACAGGAATTAGCACAATTAAAGCCACAGACAGATTTAACAATTTTAAAAACTGATTCTTTAAATGCTGCATGGCACGAAGCTGTGTTATACAAAGCACTGCTATGTAAGAAGGAAGAAGTCTGTATGGCTTTTAGCAAAAATGCTTTTCCAGAAAAGGAAATCAAAACAATGCAATCAGCAAATCAAGGAGGCTACAACTAGACATCAATTTACAACTTCTCATATCTGTGCTAGAAAAGCCTATTTATCCAGAATGGACTAAAATTTCAGAACAAAACAGGGCATATTTAACAATTCTTACCTTGCTTCACCCATTTTAAGCTCTGTTTTTCATACCCACCCGGTAATTTGGCATGATCCAGCAGAAAGACGGCTGCTTTTAGAATTGACTATTTTATTTTTCTATCTGTGGCGAGACTGTCATGGAGACTGGATATTTCAGGCTCATATGCATCCATGACCAGTGTCCCGCTGTGGTCAGAGAACTTGGCAATGGACTTGGTGAATTCGGCTTCCCGCTGCTGCTTTGTTCTTCCACTGATAAAGGTCAGCTTCAGAGTGTATTTGTCATCGAACCTTTTGAGACTGGAGGACAGTTGCCAAACATCGTCAGGATCCATCCCTGTAGGATCTTTTCTGTGGGCCACGAGAAAGATGCTCTTCTCCTTATATGAGGTATAAATGGTCAGGATCCCCATCATCACAAAATAGGATATGACACACAAAGCCAAAACGGGCTTGGACTCCGGAAAAGGGTGCATATAATCCCAAATTAAAGCTACTATGGCAAAAAAAACAAGAGATATTGTACAAATGGCAAGGCGACCATCAATTAGACCAACATTCTCCACATACTTGTACTTTTCCAGAAGAACCTTTTTGGCAGAATCATCCAAAGAATTTTTCACAGCTGATCCATCCCACTTGTCAATTTTTACAGGCTTAACATCAATCTTCCACTTATCCAACAAGCCACTGTGGCTACTGCCTGTCCCGCTGCTGGAACCACCGCCAGTCCCGCCACCACCTCCACCGCCACCACATCCCCCGCCCTGGCCAACCGCCGCCGCCATCTTGTCCACCTCTGCTTCTCCCTCCCTCTGTGAGTGACATTTTTGAAGAGGAGCTACAGCCAGGAGCTGAGAGAGGAGCTGTGGATAAAAGACAGTTTGAAGACGGCTGTTGAAAGCAAACGTTTGCTCCGGAGAAGCTAAGGGAGGACAAACACCCCCAAGAGCAACTAAGAGTGACATTTTTGAGGAACTGCAGCCTAGAGAGGAACATCCTGGGAGAAAGCCATTTTGAAACCAGAACTTGGAGCAGACGCCAGCCACGTGCCTTCCCAGCTGTCAGAGGTTTTCCGGACACCACTGGCCATCCTCCAGTGAAGGTACCCGATTGCTGATGTGTTACCTTGGACACTTTATGGCCTTAAGACTATAACTGTGTAACCAAATAAACCCCCCTTTTATAAAAGCCAGTCCATCTCTGGTGTTTTGCATTCCAGCAGCATTAGCAAACTACAACAATAGTTACCTGATACCTGGTAGGTAAGTCATTCCCAGGCACAGATGCTAGGGAAAAAATTAATAAAAAATAAACTCTGGGAGTCAAAAATCCCACCATAAATACAATTAAAAGTCACAAATTGGGGGGAAATGGTTTGCACTGATATATGATTAATGGTTACTGGTATAATTAATGGTATCAAGAAAGCGTATATATCTCTAAGAAAAATAAATAAATATCCAAATAGAAAATTTGGGCAAAATTCATGAACCAACAGCATGCAAATAAAGAAATCCAAGTGGCTAATGAACATATGAGAAAATGTCAAGTGACAGCAAAAACCAAAGAAATGAACATTAAAACAACAAGGAGAAGTCATTTTCACTTATCAAATTGACAAAAATGAAACACCACATTTCCATTGTTGAGGAGGGCTCAGGGAAGAGACATCTACACATACTGCTGCAGGGAGGAAAAATGGATGGGGACTTTCCAGAAAATGATTAAGCAATATTTATCAAATTCTCTAAAATGTGCATACTCTTTGATTAATTACTCTTCTAGAGAGTTTTCCTCAGAAAATAATTGAAGATATGCGCCAAGATTTATTTAATAAGAACGTCCAATCATAACTTGGGTTATAATTGTGAAATATAGGAAAGAACCTGAGTGTTCTAAAATAGACTGATAAAATAAATTTATGGTAACTATGTGGTAGAGCAATATACAGTTTTGAAAGTTTGGGTGCTTTGAAATTAGTCACAATATATTTAATAAAAAAAAGGAAAAGAAAAATAAGCAGAAAATAAGCAGATAGAAAAGGAATATAGATAATAAGATCTATAGGTGAGAAAAAGAGTACACCAAAAGATTATTGTGGTGGAATTATGAATAACGTTTATTTTCATATTGTACTGTATGCTTTTATTTTTTTACTACCAAAATATTCTACGATAAGCATGCATTAAATGCAGAATAAAATAATTATATGATAGCTTTTCCTGTGTGCGATGTTCAGTTTTGTTCGGAAACATGGGCTATGTACCGTGTGCCAGACATTGCTACTTTCTGGAATTCAGAGAGGAGAGGCACAATCCCTTTCCTGAAGAACGCACAGTCCGTATGTCTGTAGAAAACACAAGTGCAGGCAATAAAGACACTGGACAGACATACTACAATGTGTAGTGAGTGTCCTCGTGATGTTTCCTTTCTTCTAGTTTTTCCATATCGTCCATATTTTTTTAATGAATTTATCTTTATTTGGGGGTGAGGTGTTCTTTTTAATTTTTAAAGAAACATCTCAATGTGGCATGACCATAATGTATGAAGGAAACCAAAAAAAGTGACAAAATTCAATAAAATGAAGAAGCTACAGTAGCAGCTTTCTGCCCAGGGGAGTGGGGAAAGCTATTGGGGCGTGTCTGCAATTGTCACTTGCTCAGGAAAGGCCCACCCCCACCTGAGCCAAAGTCTCTCCATGACCTTGTCTCACAGCGCGTCAGACAGTGGTAATTTTACCCTTTGTAAGATCCTACTTTCCTCACTTATGCTAAAAGTGATAGCTAGCTAGCCTGTACAGCCGACTGTTCTAAGACTTCACACATATTATTTCATTTAATCCTCACAAACAACCCTCTGAAGTACGTATGATTTTCACCCTCCTTTTACAGATGAAGAAACTGAGGAACAGAGAGGGCAAGTAAGTTGCTCAAGGACAACCAGTGCATAAGCAGCAGAGCTGGGATTCAACCAGGCAGCCTGGCTCCCACACCTGAGCTCTTGGGCAGTTCTCTACTAGGTGTTGGTAGATGGCAGCCCACCACCTGGTTTGTAAATAAAGTTTTATTGGGACAGAACCATGCTCGTTTGTTTATGTGCTGCCTGGGGCTGCTTTAGTGCTACAGTGGCCAAGGTGAGTGGTTGCCACAGAGATGGGGCGCAGGGCTCTCACAGCTCCATACGGCTGCTCCAAGCCCCCCAAGTTGCAGAGATGCAGATGGAACTCAATTTTGTCTCTTGCCTTCCAAAGCTGAAAATATTTAGCATCTGGCCTTTTACAGAAAGAGGCGTGCCAACCCCCGCTACGTTGTCACTAGATCACAGACTCCGCTGCCTGCACTGAACCCCCAGCCTCACCCGTCACAGATACTCAAGAAAACATTTGTTGACCAGGATTGCAGACAGCTAGACACGGAACCCGAACTCAGGCCTAGGTATTAGGTATGGAAATACCCACACACTTGTAAGCCACTGGCAGAAGGCTTAGAAAATGGTAGCCCCTTAAAAACGGATAGTTTCTTCACCATATAAAGATGATTATGGCCTAAATTCTGTGGTATTAGCAGAAAGTGTCCCAGGACCTCCCAAAGGAAGCAGAGAGGCCCGGAGGGCCACGGATAGAGAGAGGCGAGGGACACAGAGAAAGAGAAAGCGAACGCCCCTGGAAAAGCTCTTTGAAATAGGAACTGGTGTCTCATTCCCACCCCAGATTATCCAGTCCCCCCTTGGTCAGCTTCCCAGTCTCCAGAATTAAGCTCTTCCTGTCCCCAGGGAGATGGAAGGGATTTGGGAAAACACGTGATGTTCTAAGATGGGAGAGCAAGTTTCCTGCACCCTGAGCCACCCCGAACGCCCTCGCCTCTTGAGGAATTCCCTTTCATGGC
>PVKY010013725.1:0-10891 GCA_004027775.1 Bradypus variegatus | reverse complement strand
ATTTCCTTAATTTCTGCAGGGTCGGTTGTTACATTTCCTTTTCCATTTCTGATTGCATTGATTTGCTTCTGCTCTCTCTCTTTTTTTGTTAGACTAGCCAGCGTTCCATCAATTTTATTGATTTTCTCAAAGAACCAACTTCTGGTTTTGTTGATTCTCTCTATTGTTTTCCTGTTCTCAGTTGCATTTATTTCTGCTCTAATCTTTGTTATTTCTTCCCTTCTGCTTGCTTTGGGGTTAGTTTGCTGCTCTTTCTTGAATTCCTCCAGGTGAACCATTAGCTCTTCAATTTTTGCCCTCTCTTCTCTTTTAATATAGGCATTTAGGGCAATAAATTTCCCTCTTAGCACTGCCTTTGTTGCATCCCAAAAGTTTTGATAAGTTGTGTTTTCATTGTCGTTTGCCTCAAGGTATTTTCTAATTTCTCTTGCAATTTCTTCTTTTACCCACTGGTTTTCTAAGAGGGTGTTGTTTAGCCTCCATATGTTTGTGAATTTTATGACCTTCTGCCTTTTATTTATTTCCAACTTCATTCCTTTGTGGTCTGAGAAAGTGTTTTGTATAATATCAATATATTTAACTTTGTTGAGACTTGCCTTGTGGCCCAACATATGGTCTATCCTAGAGAATGTTCCATGAGCACTTGAGAAAAAAGTTATCCTGCTGTTGTTGGGTGTAGTATTCTATAAATGTCTGTCAAGTCTAGTTCATTTATCATACAATTCAACATCTCTGTTTCTTTAGTGATCCTCTGTCTAGATGTTCTGTCCATTGATGAGAGTGGTGTATTGAAGTCTCCAACTATTATTGTAGATGTATCTATTTCTCCTTTCAGTGATTGTAGTGTTTGCCTCATGAATTTTGGGGCATTCTGGTTCGGTGCATAAATATTTATGATTGTTATGTTTTCTTGATGAATTGACCCTTTTATTAATATATAGTGTCCTTCTTTGTCTCTTTTAATTGTTTTACTTTTGAATTCTAATTTGTCTGATATTAATATAGCTACTCCTGCTTTTTTCTGATAGTTGTTTGCATGAAATATCTTTTTCCAACCTTTCACTTTCAGTCTATTTTTGTCCTTGTGTGTAAAGTGAGTTTCTTGTAGAGAGTGTATAGATGGGCCCTGTTTTTTAATCCATTCTGCCAGTCTGTGCTTTTTATTGGGGAGTTTAATCCATTTATATTTAATGTTATTACCGTAAGGGCAGTACTTTCTACTACCATTTTGTGTTTTGGAATTATATGTCATATCTTATTTTTTCCTCTCTTTTTACCTTTCCTTATAATCTTCATTTCTGCACTCTTCTCCAACTCTCTCTCTCTTGCTTTTCCTATCAGCCTGTAGCACTCCCTTTAGTATTTCTTGTAATGCTGGTCTCTTACTCACAAGCTCTCTCAATGTCTATTTGTCTGAAAATGTTTTAATCTCTCCCTAATTTTTGAAGGAAAGTTTTGCTGGATATAGAATTCTTGGTTGGCAGTTTTTCTCTTTCCGTATCTTAAATATATCATGCCACTGTCTTCTTGCCTCCTTGGTTTCTGCAGAGAAATCTGTACATAGTCTTATCAACTTTCCCTTGTATGTGATGGATCGCTTTTCTCTTGCTGCTTTCAGAATCCTCTCTTTGTCTTTGACATTGGACAATCTGACCAGTAAGTGTCTTGGAGTAGGTGTATTGGGATCTATTCTATTTGGGGTACATTGTACTTCTTGAATCTCTAATTTTCTGTCTTTTATAAGAGTTGGGAAATTTTCAGTGAATATGTCTTCTATTACTCCTTCTGCCCCCTTTCCCTTCTCTTCTCCTTCTGGAATACCCATAACACGTATATTTGTACATTTCATGTTGTCACTTAGCTCCCTAAGACCCTGCTCATATTTTTCCATTATTTTTACCATCTGTTCTTTTGCGTGTATGAATTCGAATGACCTATCTTCCAGTTCAGTGATCCTTTCTTCTGCCTGTTCAAATCTACTGTTGTGTCCTTCCATTGTGTTTTTCATCTCCTCCATTGTGGCCTTCATTCCCATGAGGTCTGCAATTTGTTTTTTTAAGTTTATGAATTCTTCTTTATGGTCAGCCAGTGTCTTCTTTATATCCTTCAGCTCTTTTGCTATATCTTCTTTATCTTCCTTCATTTCACTGAATTTATTTAGCATTAGTTGCCTCGATTCCTGTATCTCAGTTCAGCTATTAATTTGTTCCTTTGGCTGGTCCATATTTTCTTGTTTCCTGGTATGGCTTGTTATCTTAAGTTGTCTAGGCATCTGATTTTCTTGATTAGTTTATTTTGGAGCTTGTTTTCTATCTTTTACCTAGGGGTTTTCTTGTTGGTTAGCTTTGTTCTCTGGCCTCTGTTATTCAATTCAACTTATTCTGGACCTCTAACTTAGGTTCTATTTAGTTGATGAAAATTTTTCCCCTCTTGTTTCTTCTGTTTCTTGCTCTGCCTCTGTGTAGCCTTTTGTGAATGGGTCTCCTCAGATATGGTAGACCCTAGTCAGATTTTCTGAGTCTAGTGAAGCCCAGGTCTCATTGGGAGTGTGTGGAGTTTTCCTGAGAATGAGACCTTCCTATGAGGGCTTTAGAATGTTTGCTTTTCCTCTCCAATCCAGCAGGTGGTGCTTGCCAGCCTGCAGCTCCCCCACCAGTGTAAGGAGGTGTGGAGATTTTAGTTCTCCTGGTGACTCTGATCCTGTTCAGGGGCGCGGCTGACTGAAGCAGAAATCTGAATTCCAGCCCCTGGGGTGTGAGTCCCAGGAGGAGGACTGCCAGTTGAGCAGGACCTCCCTCCACTCTCCCAATCCTCAGAACTCCAGTTGTCTCTCAGGCGCGCTATTCCCTAATCCCCTCTCCTCTTTGGGGCCTCTCCAGCTAGATTCTGTGGTCAGCCTGAGTTGCCAGTTAAAGATGGGGGTGGAGACTTTCAAAGTGAATACGGATCTCTAAGATGCTCTGGGTAGTCTGTCTCCCTCCAAGCCCAGCCCGGTCCCTCAACCAGGACTTCCCGATAGAGAACAACCACATACATTACTTTTAAATTAAAAAAAAAAATGAGTCACTTTTAGAAGTCTTTCTCTAGACTGGGAGCTGTGTGGCTGTTACAATAGAACATTTAAAGATACACGTTAGGCTATTGTCTGATAAGTACTCTCCAGCAGCTTCAATTCCACTCCTTCCAGGGGCTATTGAAATGCAAAAAGACAAGGAATCAGTGGGAAGTCAGAAGGGACA
Source organism: Bradypus variegatus (assembly GCA_004027775.1). Taxonomy (NCBI): domain Eukaryota; kingdom Metazoa; phylum Chordata; class Mammalia; order Pilosa; family Bradypodidae; genus Bradypus; species Bradypus variegatus. The sequence continues at coordinate 7,652 of PVKY010013725.1, read as the reverse complement.
AAATGTAGGAGAAAAAAAATGGCTTTTTTGGATTCTGGGAATGGGTGCCCGCTTTTAGGTACCCCCACTTCTCGGAGCCCAGCCCTTCTCCAGCACCCCCAACTCCCAAAATCAGTCAGTTAATTTGTTAATTAATTCTGCAGCTGAGGTTGGGCTGAGCCCCTCCTCTTGCCCCCAGCAGACTGCTGTTTTTGTTTTTGTTTCTTCCTTTTCCCTTTTCAGGGAGTCAGCAGCAAAACAGTCTGTGAGATCTGGGTGGGGAGGGGCACCAGACCTCTGGTCCGGGGAACTTAAAATGTTCGCTGCGATCTTGGCTTTTCCTCCAATTCCAAACTTGCATCCGATGTGTGACTGGTTACTGGACACCCTGAAAACTCTGTTTCATAAAGTTCTTGGGTAGTTGCCAGCTGCTCTGGGCTCCATCCCCGGCGGCCGCGGCGGCGGCGGCTCCGCCGCGGGGTCTAACGACGCAGGCCTGCAATTGCTTTTTGCATGTTGTTCTTAATGCAGACAACCAATTAAATTCCCTTATTAATTCCAAAAATGTGTCCTTAGATTCTTATGAGTTTTCAGTGTGAACAGTCATATCAGGTGTGACACATGTAATTTTGTTTCATCCATTAAAAATCATTATAGAATGCATTTATTTTCCTGGTCTTGCAATACTTACTAGAATGTCCAAAACAAAGGAAATTAGAAGAATGGTATGTGATCCCTATTGGGAATTGAATCATGTCTCCCTATTGGGAATCATGTCACCCTATTGGGAACTGAATCATATTCAAGTCTTAAACCACATTCCTGTGAGTGTAAATCCTTTTATAAATAGGATTTTTGAGGATGTCATTGTGAATTGGATCTTCAAAGATTATTTGTGAATTGGATCTTCAAAGATCCTATTTAAATTGAATCAGGGTGACCTTTAATCCATATGGGTGAATTCCTTACAAAGAAAAGAAATGTAGACAGACAAGTACAATTGAGCAGGAGAAGTTGAAACCAGAAAGAGACATCTTGTGGCAGAGGCAGAGATGGAAGCTAAATTATCCCAAGGATTATAGCAAACCAGCACCAAAGTGCTTTAGACTCCAGATGAAAGCATGGCTTGTAAAGACCTTAAATTTGGATTAGATTGCAAAACTGTGAGCCAATAAATTCTTGATATTAAACTAACCAGTGTGTGGTATTTGTCATAGCAGTTCTGGCGAACAAAGACTGCCCCTTTTCTTTCCTCTAGTTTAAGATATTTCTGTGCTTCTTGCAGGAGGATGAAAAAATGACTCCCCAAAAGATATAAAGGTCTTGATCTGTCCTGATCCCTGAAACCAATGAATATTACCTTATGTGGCAAAAAGGGATCTATGCAGACATGATCAAGGATTTTGAGATGAGAAAATTATCCCAGATTATCTATGTGAGCCCTAAATGCAATCGTAAGTGTCAAAAGAGAAGCAGACACAGATTTGCCATATAGAAAAGGAGAGAAGTCAATGTAACATAGAAGACAGAGATTGGATGATGCAAGTCAAGGAAAGCTGACAGACACCAGAAGCTGTAAAAGGAAGAGTGAATTCTTTCTTAGTCTATGGAAAGAGTGCTGTCTTGCTGATACCTTTGTTTTTGCTCAGCAATACTGATTTCAGATTTCTGTCATCCATAACTATGAGAGAATAAATTTCTGTTCTTTCAAGGCACCCAGTTTGTGGTAATTTGTTATAGCTGCCAAGGAAACTAATATGTTTATTTCTTATTCCTATAGAGAATATAGTTTGCTGCATGTTTTAATTAGATGCCTTTTATCAGGTTGAAAATGCAGGGCCTAGTCTTTGTGTAATATGAGTTTTATAATGAATGAGTGATGAATTTCAGGCATACATCATTTTATTTTGCTTCACTTTATGGTGCTTCACAGGTACTGCATTTTCTACATATTGAAGGTCTGTGGCCACTTGTATTGAGCAAGCCCATTGGTGCCATTTTTCCAACAGCATGTGCTCATTTCATGTCTGTTTCTGTGTCACATTTTGTTAATTCTTGTGATATTTCAAAAGTTTCATTATTATTGTATCTTTTATGGTGATCTGTGATCTTTGATGTTACTATTGTGATTGATTTAATACACCACGAAGCCCCTTATAAGACGGCAAACTTAATCACTAAATGTTGTGTGTGTTCTGACTTCTCCACCAACTGGCCATTCCCAGTCTCTCTCCCTCTCTCTTGGCCTCCCTATCCTCTGAGACACCACAGTTTTGAAATTAGGCCAGTTAATAACCCTACAATGTCCTGTTAAGTGTTCAAGTGAAAGGAAGAGTCTTAAGTCTCTCAATTTAATTCAAAAGCTTGAAATGATTACATTTATGAGAAAGACCAAAAGCTAGACCTCTTGTACCAAACAGCCAAGCTGTGAATGGAAAGAAAGGATTTTGAAGGATGTTAAAAGTGATATTCCAGTGAGCACACAATTGATAACAACAACAACAAAAAAGTGAAACAGCCTTTGTTTAAGTTTCATGGGCTGCTCAAGCAAATACCATGCAATGGGTTGTCATAAACAATGGGAATTTATTAGCTTATGGTTTTGAGACTAAAGTCAAAATCAAGGAGTCATCAAGATGATACTTTCTCCCTGAAGACTATGACATTCTGGGGCTGGCTTCCAGTTATCCTTGATCCTTAGTTTGTCACAGGGCAAGGCAAATGGCAGCATCTCCTGGTCTCTCCAGTCTCTTCCACATTTCATTCATGTTCAGCTTCTGGCTGTTCCCTCTGTGGCTTTCTTTTTCTCTGTCTCAATTTCAATATGCTTATAAAAGATTCCAGTAGTAAGATTAAGGTCCATCCTGATTGGGCTGGACTACATCGTAACTGAAATAATCTCATAAAAAGGTCCTACTTATAATGGATTCCCATCCACAGGAATGGATTTGATTTAAGAACAAGTTTTTCTGGGGTACACACAGTTTAAAATAACCACAGATGGTGCTGATATGGAGAAAGTTTTAGTGGTCTGGATGGAAGATCAAACCAGCCACAACTTTCCCTTAAGCCAAAACTTAATCCAGAGCAAGGCCCTAATTCATCAATTCTGAGGCTGAGAGAGGTAAGGACACTGCAGAAGAAAATTTAGAATCTAGCAAAGGTTGTTTCATGAGGTTTAAGGAATGATGCCAAGTCTATAACATAAAAGTGGAAGGTGAACCAGCAAGTGCTAATGTAGAAGCTGTAGCAAGATATTCAGAAGATACTAGATAATTCAAGGAGGTGGCTACACTAAACGACAGATTTTCAGTGTAGACCAAACAGTCTTCTATTGGGAGTAGATGCCATCAAAGACTTTTCATAATCAATACCTGGATTCAAAGCTTCAAAGGACAGGCTGACTCTCTTGGTAGTAGCTAATGCAACTGGTGGTTTTAAGTTGAAGCCAGTTCTTATTTACCATTCCAAAAAATCCTAGAGCCTTGAAGAATTTTGCCAAATCTACTCTGCTTTTGCTCTAAAAATGGAATAAAGAAGCATGGATGACAGCTTATGCATTTACAACATGTTTTACTGAATATTTTAAGCCTGCTGTTGAGAACCACTGCTCAGAAAGTTTCCTTTCAAAATATTACTGCTCATTGACATACACCTGGTTACCCAAGAGCTCTGATGGAGATACGAGGTTAATATTTTCATGCCTGTTACCACTGCATCCATTTGGCAGCCTATGGATCAAGGAGTTATTTTGACTTTCAAGTCTTTTATTTAAGAAATACATTTTATAAGGCTATAACTGTGATGGATAGTTGATTCCTCTGGTGCATCTGGACAAAGGAATTGAAAACATGGAAAAGATTCATCATTCTAGATGCCGTTAAGAACATTTGTGATTCATGGGAGGAGGTCAAAATATCAACATTAAAAGAAGTTTGGAAGAAGTTGATTCCAAACCTCATGAATGTCTTTGAGGGCTTCAAGACTTCAGTGGGGGAAGTAACTGCAGATGTGGTGGAAATAGTAAGAGAACTAGAATTAGAAGTGGAGCCTAAAGATGTGACTGAATTGCTGCAATCTCATGATAAAACTTTAATGGATGAGGAGTTGCTTCTTATGGATGAGCAAAGAAAGTGGTTTCTTGAGATGGGAATCTATTCCCAGTGTAGATGCTCTGAATATTGTTGAGATGACAACAAAGCATTTAGAATATTACATACACTTAGTTGATAAAGCAGCAGCAGGGTTTGAGAAGATTCTCCAATTTTGAAGGAAGTTCTATTGTTGGTAAAAGGCTATCAAACAGCATCATATGCTACAGAGAAATCTTTCATGAAAGAAAGAGTTAATTGATGCAGCAAACCTCATTGTTTCCATATTTTAAGAAATTGCCACAGCCTCCTGAACCTTCAGCAACCACCACCCTAATCAGTCAGCAGGTATCAACATCCGGGAAGACCCTCCACCAGCGAAAAGATTGCAACTCACTGATTGCTTAGATGATGGTTAGCATTTTTTAGCAATAGAGTATTTTTTTTTGTTAAGGTATGTACATTGTTTTCTTAGAAGTAATTCTGTTGTGCACTTAATAGACTACTGCATAGTGTAAACATTATTTCATATGCACTAGGAAACCAAAAGAAGTTGTGTGACTCATTTTAGTGTGATTTTCACTTTATTGCCATGGTCTAGAACCAAAACTGCAGTATCTCTGAGATATTTCTGTATATAACAATTTTTTCATGTTAAAATATTATTCTCCTTTTATAAATAATGCAAATTACATATATACATTTTCTAAAGATATTTGTATTTGTTTTATTAGGGTAAACTCAAACATGATTTATATTTTTGATTAACTATTGGATTAGGTGTATTAATACCTATTTAGAATTTATGCATTTATTTTTATGAGTGAAATTGACCTTTCTTGTATTTTACCTTTCTGGTTTGGATATCCAAGATATGGTAGCTTAAAAAATGTGTTGGCAATTATTCTATGTCTTTCTCTTCTCTGAAATTGTTTATATGGAATGAATGGTCAGTTCCCAGGACCAAGTTTTAATTTTCTGTACCCAAAGAAGACTTCAATGTCCAAGAAATACTTTTCATAGCACCAAATTTCACAGTGTGTATTTTGATTGTACAGTGAATGGGTCATAAATTCACTCCATGTTACAAATAGGACTAACTACAAAAGTTATTCCATCATTAAGGGGCAGGGGCAGATAGATGATTTTGCCTTAGTTCCTTATAATATGATAATTGGACCTCATTCAAAAATGCTACTGATGTTTGTATGACTTCTGGGCATATATAATGATAGCTGTTATGAAAATAGTCTTTATGAAATATTTTGAGTACATTGTCCCTGGTTTAAAATTTCTTAAGAAAAACAAACCTGCAATCCATAGATTTATGAGTCATGGCTCCCTGTGTACAATTCTCTGCAATATAAATGTGGGTGTTTTATAACTTAAGCACTTCCCACTATGTGAAGCAACACACTGACCTTACTTAGAAGGCTCATCTGTTAATCTGGGCATGTATTTGCTCTCTGGGGAGACATTTGGGTATGCTAGACCTCTCTGTGCTTCACCTACCTCTTGCTTACTTATATCCTTGAAATTATTAATAAAATTCAATACCAGTGATTCATGGGAGTCTGACTTGACAATCCTATGCCTTGTGCTAGCTCATTACAAAATCACAGTTTAAAGTTAATTAGTATCTTAATTCTTTCACCTTAACTCCATCATCACCCTTCTTACATTGTTATTTTTGCCCTATACTTTAATTCTTATTTTTTTAACCATACATTAGATGTACTATTGTTTTAAAATATATATGCAGGATTGTTTTAAAGGTTTGTTTTCTTTGTAAGCAAATTGTTTTTTCCTTCCTCTGGTCTTGTGTATTTTCACTATAATTTTTCTCGGTATAGATGTATTTATCTGGGAATTTTAAGCTTTTATCTCTCTTTCATATTCTTTTTTCTCTCCTCCTAGGAGAGAATGTATCCTGTGGATCCTCTCAAAATTACATGTATTCCGTGACAAACTATTGAGCTGCGAAAGGCTTACATATGTGTTGAGGTATCAGTCCCCCTCTTTTTTCATGGTATTTAGGAAAGTTTTGGTATGGCTGGAAGCCCTGAAACCACACAATATAATGCTTTATCAATTTACCTTTGAGAACCAAACAGATAATATTGTTTTTTCCTATGTACCTAATGTGAAAAATGGAGGAAGCATTGCATTTAAACTTTTTTTCATTTGTATTTTTCATCTTTTGTATTTCTCTGTGTGCAGCTGAATTTTTCTTTAATGATCAATCCAGTTGTTCAGTGTTAATTCTTTGCTCTATTTAATACTCTATTCAACAAATCAATAGTCTTTTTAATTTCAATGATTATATTTTCCTTTATAAAAGTCCTATTTGGTTGTATTTCAAAATTTCCTGGTTTTGTAGTTTGTTGTGGTCCTAGTCATTTTTTAAGTCTCTTTCTTCTTGCTCTTACTTTAATGTCTTGCTTTTCAAAATATTTCTCATATAATTACTCTACATTCCAAATCTGTTCATTGTAGTATAGGTTGTTCTTGAGGGCCTGATACTGTTGTTTATTGCTTCTATTCTGTTACCTTATGTTTATTTTATTTTTAGTGCTATTCAATTTTGAGCTCATGTTTGTTTAATCTTGATATATAAAAACCATGAATGGCTCAAATTCAGATGCTTTTTAAAAAGAGAATTGCATTTGCTGTTTCCAAGTTTTAGGAGATTTTATTCTTGGGTCCACTTTTTCCTCCTTTAAGAACCTAGGCTTAATGAGGGAGCTTCAGAAAGGGCAACCCCACCATGCACAGGGCACTGGGCTTAGAGTATGAGCCTAGGTTTGGTGCAAGAATTTGTCTCCATAGCACTTCTGACTTTTCAGCTCCACTTCAATCTAATTTCTTATTTTGTTTTGTTTTGTTTGACCCTTGAACATTTTCTTTATTCTCCAAGATCTCACAAATGCATTAAAATAATTTTATGCATGGTACATTTTTATTTTAGTGGGGGAGCCTTCTATTCTGTCGTTCTGTGAAAAGCAGAACCAGTACATTTGTAGATTTTAATATTTAAAAAAATATTATGACAGTGATAACTTCCTATAAGTGGTTTTTGTTTCCACTCAGCATTATGTTTTTGAGTTCTGTTCATGTTGATACATTGTTATTGGTTGATTCGTGTCCTCCCTAATATATAAATATATATATATATAAATATATAGTTACTAATCCCCAGTACCTCAGAATGAGACTGTTTTTTGGAAATAGTGTTCTTACAGATTGAATTAGTTAAGATGAGGCTGCTATAACTGTCAACATTTTTTGTGTGCTCCCTCAGCATCCCTTTTATTTTGGCTAAGCCATTGGCCTCAGCAATGATCGTTGGCCTGGTTGATGAACAAGTTTCCACCTCTGGGGCATAGTGCCCCAGAGCCCAAACCTGCACCTGTGGCTGCCACCCACAGCACCCACATACCTCACTCAAAACCCACAGTTGGTCCCAAATGATAAGCTAACCATTCCCACTGCCCTGGGTCCCCAGTCCCTTTCCCATTTCATGCTTGTTTGCTTTAAACTAACCGAACCTTGATCCCCTCAGGAAATCTGCTAACTGGACTG
>PVKY010013724.1:0-10892 GCA_004027775.1 Bradypus variegatus | reverse complement strand
ATGCGAGAATATCAGGAATTCCCCAGCTTGGGAAGTTTAATATTTCCATATTTTTCCACAGTACCTCAAGGGGGCTGTATAAATACTTTTTATTCTCTGTCCAAATTACTTGGGGTTATATTGGCGCTTCGTGCTAACCTGTAAAACACAAGGCAGCCTCACTCCCTAATCAAGGTTCCCTGCAATCATGGCATTTGAGTAAACTGACCATACAAGTCAAGTTACATATTGTGCTACAGAAAATACAAATTTCACACCATATAACCATCTCTTCCCCTGGTCCCACACAGAAGTCAAAGTTTCAAAACACAGTAACATCCTATATACCTTTTGGTTGGATATACCCCAATCTCAACCAAGTCCATTTTGTTCATGTCTCCACTCAAAGTCTGATATCCTCTTCAGACTCTCTAGTAGTTGATTCATGGGGCAATGCTCACACTCACAGCTGTTGACCCCTGGCCCGAGTCCTAGGTGCCACACAGACCCCTTAAAGCTCCGGGACTGACCACGTCACATGCACACAAGCCCAGAATCTCAAAAATTTAGAAATAACTGTTCCAACTCATGAATAAATGTGACTGCTTTAGGATCTTACAATCTAGGAACCTCCACACAAGCCTTCCCCTTATAACACATGCTCCCAGAATTCAATTCTCAGAGTTTACATACTGACATTGGTCCATATTAGTAGGGCTTTATAATGTTTGTCCTTTCAATTCTGGTTTACATCACTCAACTATTGTCTACAAGTCCATTCACCTCACTGCATACCTTACATCTTCATTCTTTCTTGCTGTTCCCTCATGCAAAAACATTCGTATATTTGTACATTTAATCACACATGTTGACCTCTCTTAAGTTTTACTAAGGTATACAGTCTATGTCTTTATCTTCTATCTTTCCTTCTAATGTCATACAGACCCCTAACCTTCCAACTGTATTCACAGTCATCTTTTTCCAGGGTACTTACAATACTGTGCTACCATCACACACTATTGTGCTATCCATGTCTAGATCTACACTATCAATCCTCTAGAACATTCTATACTCCAACATCAAATGTCCAATCTCTACTCTCCTTCTAGCTCCTGATAACTTCATTTCTACACTCTTCTCCAAACCTCTCTCTCCTGTTTTTTCCTGTCTATAGCACTTCCTTTATATTACCTGTAGAGGAGGTCTCCTGTTCATGAACTCTGTCTGTTTATCTGTAAATATTTTAAACTCTCCCTCATTTTTGGAGGACAGTTTTGCAGCCTATAGATTTCTGGTTGGCAATTTCTCTCTTTCAGTATCTTGAATATGCCATCCACTGCCTTCTTGCCTCCATGGTTTTTGTTGAGAAAGCATACTTAGTCTTGTCAAGTTTCCCTTGTATGAAATTGATTGATTTTCTCTTGCTGCTTTCAGAATTCTCTGTATTTGACATCTGAAAATCTGATTAGTTAAGTTTCTTGGAGTAGGTCTATTGAATCAATTCTGCTTGGGGTACACTGTGCCTCTTGGACCTGTAATTTTATGCATTTCGTAAGTGTTGGGAAATTTTTATTGATTTCCTCTATTATTCCTTCTGCCAGTTTTCCCTTCTCTTCTCCTTCTGGGACACCTATAACACATATATTTGTGGGCTTCATGCTGTCCTTTGGTTCCCTGAGACCCTGATCATATTTTTTCATCTTTTCCCTATCTGTTCCTTTGTGTCCAGGATTTCAGATGTCCTGTCCTCCATCTCACTGATCCTTTCTTCTACCTCTCCAAGTCTGTGGTTATATGTCGCCCTTGTGTTTTTCTTCTCTTCTGTTTTGCCTTTCATTCCCATAAGTTCTGCCATTTGTTTTTTTCAAGCTTTCAAATTCTTCCTTATGATCTGTTTTAGTTTGCTAATGCTGCCAGAATGCAAAACACCAGAGATGGACTGGCTTTTATAAAAGGAGGTTTATTTGGTTACACCGTTACAGTCTTAAGACCATAAAGCGTCCAAGGTAACACATCAGCAATCAGGTATCTTCACTGGAAGATGGCCAATGGTGTCTGGAAAACCTCTGTTAGCTTGAAAGGCACGCGGCTGGCACCTGCTCCAAAGTTCTGGTTTCAAAATGGCTTTCTCCCAGGATGTTCCTCTCTAGGCTGCAGTTCCTCAAAAATGTCACTCTTGGTTGCACTTGGGATATTTGTCCTCTCTCAGCTATCCGGAGCAAGAGTCTGCTTTCAGCGGCCATTTTCAAATTGTCTCTCATCTGCAGCTCCTGTGCTTTCTTTAAAGTGTCCCTCTTGGATGTAGCTCCTCTTGAAAATGTCACTCACAGCTGCACTGAGTTCCCTCTGCCTGTCAGCTAATTTATATAGTTCCACTTATCAAGGCCCACCCTGAATGGGTGGGGCCATGGCTCCATGGAAATATCTAATCAGAGATATCACCTACAGTTGGGTGGGGCACATCTCCATGGAAAAACTCAAGGAATTCCAGTCTAATCAGCACTAAAATGTCTGCCCTACAAGACTGCATCAAGGATAATGGCATTTGGGGGACATAATATATTCAAACCGGCAATGATCACCCAGTATCTTCTTTATATCCCTTATCTGTCACATTCTCTCTCACCTCGGTGATTTGACTTAAAAGATTTGAACATTTATAATTAGTTGTTTCAACTCCAGAATCTCAGCTGAAATGATAGTTTCTTCCTTTGACTGGGCCATCTTTCTATTTCTGTTTTCTTGGCATCTGACTTTCTTGGTTGGTTTATTCTGGAGGCTGTTTTCTCTCTTTTCATAAGGTTTTCTTCATGGATGACTTTCATCTCTATCTTTTCTTTTCCTCTCCCTGGACAGTTTTCAGATCGGCTCTGCCCCCCACCCCATCTTCTCCCCAAAATTAAGTGCCCACCATGGCCTGCCACAGGGATGGGAGGTAGGCACTGGGCACCCCTGCAAGTTTCCTGTGTGTGGTAATACAAATCTGCTGGCTTCCAGTGGTGCTCTGTTTTCCACTGGCTAGCAAGACCTGGGTTTAATTTGGGCTCTGCTTTAATAGTTGGGTCTTCCCTATTTCTCAGCAAAACAGGGCTGGGTTTCCATAGAGGGCATACAGACCTGCTTCTGTGTTCCTAAGAAAGGACTGTCAGAAGAAGGCGCTGTTTGGTAACTTAACCATCCTCACAGGCTCATCTGCCTCAGATGTCAGCAGCTGAGTTGGCTTCTTTTAAGAATGGGCTTTTGGACCCGGGCTGTAAATGCATCTCTGTCCACATTTTCTCAGTCTCTTTTTCCCTTTCTGATCTTGGCCTTGAAATATTCTCCCCTATCCAGCATGTCTTCAAACATTGAAGGTATTTTTCACTGCTGTAAGATTTTAAAATCTGTGTCCCCGGTGTGAGGATTCCCGTCTGCTGATTCTGTGCCTTTGCCACACAGAGACCGAGAGAGGGGGAGGGGAGACACCCGGCTGGTCTGGGATGGAAAATTCCAACCTGATACTTCTTCTGTTTCTTCAATTCAGCATTTTCAGGGACTTACTCCAGTCTATGTTCACCTCCAGAGTTTTAAACAATTCAGAATTGTCCCTTTCTTCATTGAATCTCTGGAGAGAAGTTTTCAGCAGCTGCTTACGTCACCATGTTGATGACATCACCCCGTAGACATATTCTTAACCTTAATTTGCATTCCTGTAGGTGTAAACCCATTGTACACAGGGCCTTTTGAAGATGTTATTTTTAGTTAAGGTGAAGCCAATTAAAGCAGAGTGGGTCTTAATCCAGATTACTGGAGACTTTACAAGAGAAAGCTACAGGGAGGAGTTGGGAGCCAGAATTCAACAGAGTCCAGAAGAAAAGGGAAAAGATACACATGTGTGACACAAGGCAGGAATAAAAGCCACAGAATCTCAAGGATTGCTGGCAGTCAGCACAAGAAAGTTATGGACCTTAGTGTTGTCTTGCATACACATTGATTTTGTACTTCTCCTAGCATCCAAAAACATGAACCAGTAAATTACTGTCTATGCTTAACTGGTATAGAGGATTTGTCTGAGGTGATGGAAAAGATTTGGTAACAGAAGGTGCTGACAGCACATTGGAAATGTAATTAATACCACTGAACTCTAAACTGGAAAGTGGTCAAAATGCAGCATTTTTTTTGTTACAAACATATTACAACAAAATTTTTTTTCTAAACCCACACAATACAAAGAGTGCAACCTAATGTAAACTATGGACTTCAGTTAATAATACTGGTTCAACAATTTTAATAAATGTGTCAAACTACAGCAAAATGTTAATGAAAGGTGTGCTGGTACTATGTACCCCAGAAAAGCCATGTTCTTTTAATCCAGTCTTGTGGGCACAGACTTACTGTGGGTGGGATCTTTTTTTGGGTTGCTTCCATGGAGATGCAACCCACCCAACTGAGGGTAGGACATTTTGATTAGATTATTTCCATGGAGGTGTGACCCTGCCCATTCAAGGTGGACCTTGATTAGTTTACTGGCATCCTCTATGAGAGGATAAATGGCAGATACATTTTGAAGACAGCAGAGTGACACAGAGAAAACACCCAGAGATATTCTGGAGACAGCAAATGAAACCAGACGTTTGAAGTTGCTAAACTAAGAGATGAAGCCCAAGAGTTCACCCCAGAAAAGCTAAGTGAAAACCCACAGACACTTAAAGAGAAGGAATCAGTAGCAGAAAGCAATACAACTCAGGAGCAAAGGACCAGCAGACACTAGCCACATATCTGCTTTCCCAGCTAACAGAGGTATTCCGGAGGCCATCAGCCTTACCACATGAAGGATACTATCCTCTTGTTGATGCCTTAGTTTGGACACTTTTATGGCCTTAGAACTGTAAATTTGTAACCTAATAAATCCCCTTTATAAAAGCCAATCCATTTCCAGTAATTTGCATTCTGGTGGCTTTAGCAGACTGGTGATTTAGGTACCAGAAAAGTGGGGTGCTGCTGACTGCAAATACCAAACATGTTGGAATAGCTTTACAAATGGGTCTGGGGAAGATTCTGGAAGAACTGTGATATGCTTAATAGAAAAGGTGATGAGCTGGGATACTCAGCTAAAGAGATTTCCAAACCAGGCTTCCAAAATGCAGCCTGATTTCTCCTTGTAGCTTATAGTAAAATGCAAGAGGTCAGAAATACGCTGAGAACTGAACCCTAGGACACACAAACACACACACACACACACACACACACACACACACACACACACCCCAAAAAAATAAATAAATAAAAAATAAAACAGAAATTGATGGTCTGGAAATTCTGGGCTTCCAGAAAGTGAGACCCCAGAGCACAGTGCCCAACATGTGGATTTAACCAAATATGGAACCAGTCAGCCATTCAGGACAAGTCAGGATCGGAGATGGATTATACAGGAAGGATCTATGGAAAGTCTATTGTCTGATGGTTTTGACCCCCATATGCTACATGCCAAGCCAACAAATTTTTTATAAGATCTGTATAAATGGAACCACTTCTGGTTTGGACTAAAAGGGACAGAAAGGGGACAAACTGAAGGAAAAATTTCTTCAAAGGCAGAACCACAGAAGCTGAGGTCTGGAGTCAAGAAAACTCAGGCCAGGAAAGTGGACCCACCCATGCATGGGGAGAAAGTGAGTTTGAAGAGGATGGAACACATTTCCCAGGGACTGGAGGGAGCCTGGCCATTCCACCCCACTGTTCTGAAGGTGGTGAGCATGTGCCCCAGAAACGGCAGAGGATCTGGGTACCACCCAGATGCTTGAGGAGGGTGGGGCTGAGAACAAGTAGTCTCACCAATACTTGGGTATGTTGGAGCAATCACCCAACAGCATTTGGAGACAGCGAGGCCATTGTGCAAGCCTCTGGAAGGGGTGGGAGTGTTGCTCTATCAAGCCCCAATGATAGAACGCCTTTCCGTAAATGACTCTCAGACTTTGAAATCTAATGGAGTTTGCCCTGTGGGTATTAGAAACTGTTTAGGTTCCATGACTCCTGTTTTCCTTTCAATTTCTCCCTATGGCAATAGGAACATTTATCCTATGACTGTCCCTCCTTTGTATAATGTAAGCAGATGACTTGTTCTAAGTTTCACAGGTCCACAACCAGAGGGGAATTTTGCCTTAGGATGAACAGCACCTGTAACTGATCTTGATAATACTTTGTACTTATCTATCATTACTGAAATGATTTAACGCTTCTGTGATATTTTGATGGAATGAATATATTTTACATATGGAAAGAGCATGTCTTTTTTGGGGTCCACAGGGTTGAATATACTGGTTTGATTATATTATACACCCCCAGAAAAACCATTCAAGGTGGGTCTTGTTTAGTTTACTGGAGTCCTTAAGAGAGCCAAGAGCTGACACAGACCCAGATGCTTGGAGACGTAGACAGAAAGACATTTGGAGAGAAGCTGAGATGAAATCCAGACTTTGCTCCAGGGAAGCTGAGAGAGGATCCGCAGACGCTTAGAGAGAAACACTCTGAGATAGACAAGTAAGGATGCATAGGAGCTGAGAGAGAGAAGCTAAGACAGAAGACCAGAGACATTTTGGAGAAAGCAACAGAAACCAGAAGCTAATCCCAGGGGAGGCCCAGCAGACTCCAGCCATGAGCCTTCCCATGTGACAGAGAAATCCAGGATGCCACTGGCCTTTCTTCCTTGAAGGTATCCTCTTGTTGATGCCTTAGTTTGGCACTTTTATGGCCTTAGAGCTGTAAATTTGTAACCTATTACACCTGCTATATAAAAGCCAATCCATTTTTGGTACTTTGCATTCTGGCAGCTTAAGCAAACTAGAACGAATGGGGGAACTGTGTGTATGAGAGGGGAATGTATAAGAACTCCGTATTTTCTGCAAGGTCTTTCTGCAAACCTTCAGGTGCTCTAAAATAGAAATTTAAAATAAAAAATTTTAAGTGTTAATTATCCGGACTTAAATTCTTATGGTAGAAAATAAGAACTCAAAATTAATGAATTAAACAATCATCTCAATTAGTAAGAATAAGAAAAAGAACAAAGTCATAAGAAAATAAAAAAGGAATAAACAGCACAAATTAATAAAATATAAAACATAAAATAGAGGGGCTCAACAAAACCAACAACTTGTTCTTTGAAAAGACCAATAATACCAGCCAGAACAACAGATATCTAGCAAGATTTATCTAGGAAAAGAGAGAGAAAGAGAAGCCATGAATAAGCAGTATTAGTAACTAAAACAGGAACTAATCTAAGAAGAAAATGAAAGAATTATTAAAAACTTAGTAAGAACAGTTTAATACCACTAAATTTAAAAATTTTTAATGGAAAAATTCTTATTAAATTAACCTACCAAATATGATTCTAGAAGCAATTAAAAGCCCCAACTGTTCTATAACCTTTAAAGTAATTGGTAATCAACATCAGGCCCAAGTGTATTTACACAGTGAGTTCTTTTACAGTAGAGTTCTACCAACCTAAAAAGGACAAATCAAAACAACTCTTCCAAGAAACAGGAAGAGGAATTAAATCCTGTATTAGTTAAGGGTTGTCTAGAGAAACATAACCAACAGGAGTTATCTGTAAATATGATATTTTATAAAAGTTTCTCACACAACTGTGGGAATTCATGAGTCCAAAATACATAGCACAAGCAGCAAGCTGCCAACTCCGATGAAGGTACTTCGATAAACTTCCCAGGAGAGGTTGGCTGTTTGGCTGAAGAAGTGAAGGTTCTCTCTCTTTTCCCTTAAAAGTCTTCAACTGATTGGATTAAATCCAGCTGACTGAATTCTCATTATAGAAGACACTCCATGTGTTGATGCAATCAGCTACAGCTGCAATCAACTGACTGATGATTTAATAAACCAGCCTTCTGGTTTACTAACCAGCCACAAATGTCCCTGCAGTAATGGTTAGGCCAGTGCTTGCTTGACCAGACACCTGGACGCCATCACCTGGACACCATCACCTGGCCAAGCTGCACATGAACCTAAGTGTCACATATCCCAACTCATTCCACAGGCCAATATGATCTTGATAATGACAAGAACAAAAATAAGTATAAACCTCAAACTCATAAATATAGATACAAAATCCCAAAACAAACCCATCAGTATATAGAATGGATAAAACATTATGAGAAAGCTATGTTACTCCAGCATGCAAGGACATTTTTACATTAGAATATCTAAAAGACGTAGGAAATATTAACAGATTAAAAATAAAAAGCTTTAATTATCTCCACAGATAAAAATATATGATGCAGTTCAACAACTTTTCATGGCTTAAAATCATACACTTAGTTAACCAGAAAGAGAAGGGATGTTAAGGGCAGCTATGTTCAAAACCGACTCAAATGTCCACTAAGAAGAGACTAAAAATACATGGTATAGTCACACAATTGAGTATTATATAACAATAACTGCAAATGAAATTAACTGTTGGCAACATGGATAAAATTGGCAAACAATGTTAACTGAAAAATTAAAATTGCCAAATGAAGATTATATAAAGTAAGCTTTTATTTTTGTAAGTCTTAAAGAAGCAAAATTAAATATGTTGTCTTGGGATATATACACGTATAAATCTTTAAAAAAAGAAAGGAATGGCTAGAAGTGATATCAGCAAGATGGCAGAGTAGGAGTTCCAAAATCTCATCTCCCCACAGAAACAGTGAAAACAAAAACAAACTGCCAGAGCCTACATTTTCAAACCTCTGGAAAAGTCAAAGGTTTATAGCAACCAACAAATGCTTAATCGAGAAACAGGCAACTTAAAAAATGGTAGAGAGAACCTAAGATGGCAGCTAGTTGACACAGGGCAAAAAAACACCTCCGTGAAAAATACTACATAAAAACCAGAAAGTGACCCAGAACACCAGTTCCAGAGTAGCACCAGCCAGCCAATGTCTGCTAAATCTACAGGGACCATGCATTTGGCGAAACCAGGAGTCTGCATTCTGAAATGAGTGAGTTAGTCAGCTCAAAGTCCCTCAGACACACTGTGGTGTGGGGAAACAGTGGGTTGGCATTTGGAGACGGACTAGTTCTTTAAAAAAAAAAGCCCGGGAGCAGCTGCAGATACAACAGGGAGAGCCCCGCAGTGAAGCACAGCAGGAGCAAGCAGGGCTAACACCTCAGTGTCTGACATGAAGGATACCCCTTCCCACACCCACTGTTGACTGTCTCAGGCCCAGGGGAGCAAAGGGGAGCCAAAGGGAGAAAGGACCGCACAACTTGCAGCCATCTCCGCAGCAGGCGGGGGACGCTCCTGCCTGGGGCCGGGCCAGCAGTCCAGAGTCACACCGGGAAGCCCAGTGTGATGGGGAGTCTTTCCCGCAGCACCGCACACATGCCACAGTGTCAGCTGTGGACAGTGGCCTTTAATACACCCATGGCTGATTGTCCCAGAGCTGAGAGGGCAGTGCTGTGCAGAAAGGGGGAAGTTAACATGCCCCATTCAACCATCTTTGAAGCGGGCTGGGAACACCACTGCACAGCCCAGCAACCCAGGGCTTCCCTGGAAGCCAGCACACACTTGTGACGTGGCGTGGCCCTCCCTCAGCAGAGGTCCTGGAAGAGCACAGCAGGGAAGGGGAACCACTTGGAAATACCAGGGAACCTATGCCAATACCAAGGACTTGTGGGTCAGCGGCAGAGAACACCCTGAAATCTCCAGGAACACCTGGGAGGTTTGATTATTAAAGCTGCCCTTCCTCCCTAACTGTTCAGACACATTCCCATCAATCAGGGCGGACAGCACTGAACAACACACCCAAATTAAGTGCACCAATTGGACCCCACAAGAGTCAGATCCCCACACACCACAAAGACAAAGTTGGGGAGAACTTACTTCAGGGGAACAGGTAACTCACGGACACCATCTGCTGGTTAGACACAGAAAGTGTATGCCACCAAGCTGTAGTTATGACATATTAGAGATCAAGTAAAGCAAATGCCAAGAGGCCAAAAACAACAGAAAATATTAAAAGCATACGATAAAACCAGACGATATGGAGAACCCAAACCTAAACACTCAAATAAAAAGATCAGAAGACACTCAGTACTTGGCGCAATTAATCAAAGAACTACAGAAAGGCAAATGAGAGCATGCCACAGGATATAAAGGACATAAAGAAGACCCTAGAAGAACATAAAGAAGAAATTGCAACAGTAAAAAAAATAGAAGATCTTATGGAAATTAAACTGTAGGCCAAATTAAAAAGACTCTGGATACTAATAATACAAGATTAGAGGAAACTGAACAACAACTCAGCCTCCTTGAGGACCACAGAACAGAAAATGAAAAAAACAAAAGAAAGAATGGGGGAAAAGAAATCAAAAAAATTGAAGTGGATCTCAGGGATACGATAGATAAAATAAAACGTCCAAACTTAAGACTCACTGGTGTCCCAGAAGGGGAAGAGAAGGGTAAAGGTCTAGAAAGAGTATTCAAAGAAATTGTTGGGGAAAACTTCCCAAACCTTCTACACAATATAAATACACAAAGCATAAATACCCAGCGAACTCAAAATAGAATAAATCCAAATAAACCCACTCCAAGACATATTCTGATCAGACTGTCAAATACTGAAGACAAGGAGCAAGTTCTAAAAGCAGCAAGACAAAAGCAATTCACCACATACAAAGGAAACAACATAAGACTAAGTAGTGACTACTCAGCGGCCACCATGGAGGTGAGAAGGCAGTGGCATGACATATTTAGAAATCTGAGACAGAAAAATTTCCAACCAAGAATACTTTATCCAGCAAAACTCTCCTTCAAATTTGAGGAAGAGCTTAAATTTTTCACAGACAAACAAATGCCGAGAGATTTTGCTAATAAAAGACCTGCCCTATTTCAGATACTAAAGAGAGCCCTACCGACAGAGAAACAAAGAAAGGAGGGAGAG
>PVKY010013723.1:0-10893 GCA_004027775.1 Bradypus variegatus | reverse complement strand
TTTTCCAAAACAGAAACCATTCTATGAGAAGGGTGTTACTGTTTACATTTCTGGAAGTCTCTGTAATGTCTGGATTCTCTTGTCTGTTTCTGCATTCAGTCTCTTGCAATATCACAAGTCTTGTAGGCTCTGGAAGACTCCAGTGTACACTCATAGGTAAATGAGGGTGAAAAATGCAAATAACTTATGAAGACGTTTTGACTTCACAGACCCTTTGAAAGAGTCATAGGGAGCCCCACAGGTCCCCAGACCATACGTTCAGAACTGCTGATCTAATTCAAAAGTTGAGGGGAGAAAAAGCCTACTGACGAGTTTGGAGGTTGGAGGGAAGGGGGAGTTTGGCTGAGTTATGGTCAAAAGGCCCCAGATTTGGCCACCCCACAGAAAGCAAACTCGAGAGCGTTCAAGTAGATGATTTCAGATGTTCCTACTACCTTAAAACTCTGTGTGTGGCGTCACTTTAATACGACAGATACCAAGTGCATACCATGAGTTAGGTCCCAGAGGATAGGGATGAATAAGATATGATCGCTGCAATCAAGGAACTTATGTTCACTTGATTTGGGGGCACTACTTAAGGGCAGAACAAGGACCACTGCCACATCTCTTGGTATGGCATCAGGCATGCAGATATGGGGAGAAAAGGCCGATTTCCAGTTCCATCGGAGAGAGAGACCAGTTGCAATTTCCTTTATTCCTTCCCTGTTGGATCAGCAGGTTGAATGTGCCCCTTCTTGGCCCCTCTTAAAGTTCCTGTCTTTCAATTTACCTGCACTTTCTAAATTCTTCTTTACTAACTTCTTACTCTACCTTTTTGGGTGACTGCAGCATGCGTTTCCTCCCTTGCTATCTATTATTTAGCAACTCTGGACTCTATTTTGCTGACCATTCCGAATCTGGACCTCACAGGTCCTTCCAGGCCTTCACTGTACTGACCTTCATCTCTGCTACTGCTACCTTCCAGGTCCGCAGAAGGTCTGGCTCCAGGGCCTTGACCTTGAGGTCTCTCTTTTCCTCCCCCTCTTAGCACCCCCTTCTGGTGACACCTCACTTCCTAACCTCCAGCTGGCCAAAGTTAAGCTCTTTGAAGTGCCCTCAGCCCATCTTCTCCTCCAGATATTCAATTCTTACTATCCACTAGCTGCTGATACTCTACCTCTGCTATCCTGAAAAATGCTTGCTTCATCCCCACTATTCTCACCACCAACCACTCTATTTCTCTTTTATTCCCTTAGCACCTCCATGGCTTCACTATCTTTCTGTTCCTTTAAACTTCTGCATACGCTTACCCTCCTTTTTCTCTTTTGACACATTGTCTGTGCTCTCTACGAGAAGGAAAGCTCCATGAAAGGAGAGATTAAAAGATTTTCTTTACTGTTAAATCCCCAGTTACTAGTTGAGTGCCTGGCACATAGTAGGTCCTCAAACATTTGTCAAATGAATTAATGACTTTTCTACCTCTGCTATACTGTGAGCTCCATGAGGCTAGGAGGTTTGTTTTATTCATGTTTTATCCCCAGAGCAGCACATTGCCTGGCACATAGTAAACCCTCAAATATTTATTAAGTTAGTGAATGAATCCAGTTGCCAGGTAAATGACATGATTTTTTTTTTTTAACACGACTTCATTTGGTTGATATTGTTTTGCATCAGTCCCTTCCTGCTGTTACTTCACACCTGGGTTATAGCAATAACATTCTTAAAAGCTTTGTGGCTGAAACCTATCCTGTATGCGCCTACCAAGTTACTTACCCAAAATAACATTTTGATATTGTTCTTCTGCTCAAAAACTTTCAGTGCGTTGCCGTTGTGGTTTCTACGGTACAAACAAGTGGTGTTGCAAAAGCTCATCTGTACGTTGGATGTTTGGAACAGTGGAACAAAGTTTGCCATTGGTGGTACATACTGATACTTAGCCCTCAGGTCACAAAAGTTTATATTTATCCCATAACATAGCTCAAGTCATTGAACAGTAGTTTAAATAATCATAAAACAAGGTTTCTAGAGGAAAGTGTGCTCAGTTTCATCTTGACATGCCAATCACATTTCCTGGCCTACAGGGAATTCCCCCCTACAAGCCAAAATTGGTGATTCTCAGACTGTGACAATGGCTGTCTAAATACACCCATCATTCAAAGCTCTTAAGTTCTAACTCCATCATCAAATCTTTATGATGAAATCTTTCCCCCATTATACTAGCTAAAAGTGATAGCTTTCTTCCTCTAGTCTAGACTGCTTATTCAAAAGCTATTTTATCTGCTATATTGTCTTGAATTTTTTATTCCTCATGAGTATGTCTTACCTCTGATGAGACTCTGTGGCACATGATGAATAATAAGCACTCGTTAAATAGTTACCGAATAAATGAAGGCATTAATGCCTACTGCTTTTTTTATCCAGATGACACATCAAAGCAGTCAGGAATTTGGTTTTTATAATGGCCAATTTTGCTATACTTCCCCCAAGTACCCAGCATCCCTAATACCTGGTGGCTGCCTTGGAAATGTGTGCTAGAGTCTACATGAGGAGATGGCTGAAAGCATGAGTGAGTCAGTGCAAACTGACCTTGGTTAACAACATCAGTTACCATTTATCACATGCCTATATGTGCCAGGTAATTTACAAACATCTGTAATGGTCTCAACCATTTTGTGAGGGAGATATTGTAACTTCTATTTTACAGGTGAGGAAACTAGGGCTCTGAGACACAGTGAGTTACCCAAAATCACAAACCTTGTAAGGGGTGTAGCCAGGATTTCTAAAACAGCATTCTAACTAGTCTTTCTGACTCTAGAGTGGGTTGTGAATATGACCTGGCAGAGACCCACTGCCTCACTGGCTTGTCTGGGGACTCTGCAAAAGCCCCGTTCTTCCATTATATTTCCTAAAACTGCTAGGTCAAAGGGGATGACACAAACCTTCGCTGACAGAGGAGGACCCTTTTTCAGTCAAGAGCACATGAGCAGCTCCTACCCCCAGCTAGTATCTTCAACTTCCAAGCTCATGTTCTTTTGATGCCACCAGGCTGATTCCTGGCTCCAGGAGAAAACAATCCAAAGCTTGAGTTAGACACTCCATGTGGTGTGCAAGATCTTCCCTGAAACATTGTTTAGAATACAAAAAAGTAATAAACAAACTGAGCGCTTATCCACAGCAGAGTGCTTCAATTATAGAACCACCATATAATGGAGTAGCATGCCATGCAGCTGTTACAAAATGATTATTGTTAAAAGGAAAAAGCAAGATACATACATGTATTTATGTAGGCAAAGAAAATTTATTGAAGGATAATTTACTCACTCATCAGGTATTTATTATGCATTTATTAAGGTATTCAAGAAACTTATTAAGGAGGGTTACTTGAGAGTAGTGGATCTGAAGGGGAGTGGGGGGGTGGTAACTTGTATGCTTCATTAAGTTTCTGTACTTTACCAGGAATATTATTACTTTTTACAAAGTCCAAAGAACTAAAAAGGGAGTTTGATGAAACAAGTAGAAATAGTCAATAGGCACTTGTCTGGAAAGGGGCAGGATTATAAGGCAATGGCCTAAGGGTAGAAACTTAAAAAATCAACTCTAATTCTACAGTGAGAGATCCTACTTTCTATTTCAGATCTAAGGGGTGGGGCAGGTGGGACTCACTTTAAAACTGGAAAAACTGGCTGATGACAAACTGAATGCTGCTTAACTTCTGGCGGCCCAGGTCTTTTTAACCGCACGGCTGTGAGATGTGTATCTGTAGGTGGTGTGAAATTCAAGCCGAGGGAGCTGCTGCTTTCGGTCTCGGGGTAAACACTGTGGGTCATTAATTTCCCAGGCTCAGCTTAAAGCTGGACGGGACTGTGAATCTGGACGTACCCTCCTTATTTTTCCAAGGAGGCAACTCAGATTCCAGGTCACGGAGCTAGGATGTGATTTCGCCCCAGCGCTGACCTCAAAAGCAACCCTCCTAACACGCTACGCCTGTCTTGCACAGCTCGGTGGCCACCAGGCACCCTCGGCGTGCGGTCCGTAGGCCCGGGACACGATGGGATCCCGAACCAACACCAGGCGGCGTGGATGCAGAGGGGGCGGAGTGCCCGAGCCTTGAGCCACCGCACGACTCTCTCTTTTACAGCCGAGTCCCCAGATTCGAGAAACCGGGAGCTCGGCGTGAGCCCCTCTACGATCACTGCGTGTCCGTCATTTCCTCTCCGCAGCACTTGGGGGTCTGGAAGACGAGGCAGTGAGTCCGTTCGGGGCCACGGCCGGGCTACTCCAACACTTTTGGTTTCTTTTGGTTGGGGCATGGCAGCGGCTTCGCTCTACGAGTGTCCAGGGCAGGTGGTGGTGACCGCGACAGCAGCGGCGGCGGTCGCTGAGGACAGAAAGAACGCCCGCTCCCGCGAGGTCTCCGCCTGGGCGCGTGCGCGTGTGCGTGCGCGTGGAGCGAGCGTAGAGAGGGCGCGGCGGCCCCGGCTGCGGCTGCGCAGAGGCGGTGCCGGGCGCTGCGCGTGCGCAGTGGCGGGGCGGGGCGGGAAGAAGGGAGGTGGCGGCAGCGGCGGCGGCGGCTGCTGAGGAGGAGGAGGGGGAGCAGAGGGAGGTGTTTCTGTCAGTTCCGGCTGTTTGTTCGGGAAGTGGATCCGCCGCTGCCGGAGCAGCCCGGAGGGAGCTGCGGTTCGCGAGGCCAGCACCGACCCCGCCCGCCCGTGCTTGCCGTCCGCGCCCGCCATGGCCCGGGACTACGACCACCTCTTCAAGCTGCTTATCATCGGCGACAGCGGTGAGGCCGCGACGGCCGAGGCGGAGCGGGCCCTGCCGGGCGCGGCCCGCGGGGGCCTCGGGGCGGGCCGGGAGGTGCCGGCCCGCGAGGGCGGGCGGGCGGGGCTGCCTGGCGGCCGTGGGCTGGAGGGGTACGCCGAGGGACTCCGGGCCGGGGCGGGGCGCGGGGCTGCGCGGGACTGGGGCGCCGGGTCCACTCCCCGCGCCCGCCCCTGCCTCACGGGTGACCTTGGTCAAGTCGCGCGAGCTCTGGAGTTGGACGGATCCGGGTTCGAGTCTCGGGACTACCAGGTAGCCTTACTCTGTGACCTTGGGCAAGTTGGTTCACTATTCTGAGCTTCATTTCTCTCACCTGAGAACTGGGGACTTGCCTCCCTGGGTGGTGTGTGTATTCAATGAACTGAAGCAGGAAAAGTGCTTAATACCTGGTTTGGCATAAAGTAAGGTCTAAGTAAATGCTAGCTGCTGTTGTCATTATGGTGAGTATCCTTTGTAAGCCTCAGTTTCTTCCCCTGTACAAAAGGGAATATGGATATTCCTAGAACCTGCCTCTTGGGGTTATTGTGAAGTTTAAATGAGATATAAAGTACGGTAAAGGGCTTAGCACGGGGCCTGGCACATTCCTGCAGAATTATTGTTCTAGCTTTTGTGTGGCTCAGTTTTCTCATTTGTAAAGTGGAAAATAGTGCATGTGTCTCACAGGGTTGATTGACTATTAAATTAGTTAATGCATATGGTGTTCAATACAGTCTGTGGTACACAGCAGGTGCTCAATAAGTGTTTGCTGTTGCATCCTTTGTAACAGAGGGGCTTTGGGGGTGCTTTGGCCCTTGCACGCTCTTTAGCTCAGGTCACTGCTCTCTCCCCAGTGCCTAGAACAGTGTCTGGCACCCACTAGGCACTTCACAGATATTTGATAAATGAATGAATACTGAGCACCCTTAGAAAAGATTAGGCTGGTTTCTGCAAGAGAGTGGAGGGTTTGAGAGGTGTTTGGAGTGTGACTGGTGAGTAAGTTTATGGGGTGACCAGGAGGTCAGAGAGGCAGGCCGCAGAAGGGTTATGGGAGCATAGCTGAGGTGCTGGGATTGCATGATGTTGGGGAGTATGTTTACAGATAGACCCGAGTTGAGTGTGGGGAAGGGGTGCATGTGACTGGAAGCAGAGGATAGGCTAAAGGTGGAGCCCCTGGATTATTAAAGAAAGAGGGGACCAGGTTAAGTGGGTGGTAAGACCCAGGATATAAGAATGTTGGAGGGACAGTGTCATAGTTGGGTTTGGGAAGTGGGTGGTTGTTAGTCTCACATATGAAGCTGGATTGGGATGTGGTTGGTGGTTTGGATAAGATGAAGAGTGGCTGAGGTTTTCGTGGTTGCTGGTGGAGGGGAGAAGTGAGGGAAAAAGTTGTGTGCTAACTAGGAAGGTGGAAGGTAACTGTGGTTGGGGTGGGGGTTAGAAAGGTGGAGGATAGATTGTTTGTGGTTTGAATGAGAGAAAGCAGATGAGCTGTATGATCTTGCTCTTGGAGATGGCCTCTGGCATTCTCCGGGGTCCTGGGGCTGATGCCTTTACTGGATTTGATTTCCACCCTGGCCTGGTTCTGTGGGGTTAGATAATTCTTCATTTCTTTTGGAGTTAAAATCAGCCTAATGTGGTTAGGGGTCTTTGTCCCTCTGCAAGACATCTAGGGCCTGCACATTTATATCCAAAATTTATATCCAAAAATAAAAAGCCTAAAACCAGTGAGAAGATGCAGCTTGTTTGAGTTTCTCCCTTGTAAAACCCAGGGAATGCTTTTGGCCCCCTTTCCCACAGTGCATTTTGCCTGGTATATTGATTTCTCACTCAGAAGTCAGGTGTGGGAGAAGACTCATTGGGTCCAGGTTTATGTGGTCTGGCTCCTGTCTCAGGCTGAGCTTGTAGGTCTGGGTTGTGTGAGAGGAGATAGATGATTTGCTGTTTGATTTCTCTGAGCAGTGAGTTGCTACACAAAGGTGAATACTTATGAGACTGGGAGATGGTAGCTAGGGATGTTCAAGCCTTAGCAGCTGAGCCGAGGAGACTGATACCAGGCATGCCCCTGAAGTGGGTTCCTTGTGTGTATGCTTCCTTAAGTTTTATCAAATGATTTCACAGACAGTCTCTCATCTGAGTCTCACTCGTTGCCTGTGCGGTTTGTCAAATAAGGAAACGGAGGCTCAGAGAAGTCACACAGCTCATCACAGGCAAAGCTGGGAGTCACTACATGTCTGTGCTAATATGTGTGAGCGCAGCTGGTGTCAGGCCTGGCTAGCGGTAGGCCCTCAGTGGATGTTGTTTCCTTCTCTATAAATCTACAGTTCTTCTTCCCACTTGGCCACATTGTACATGCTTCTGGAATGTATTCCCTTTATTTTTGCAGCTCTTTGTGCCTGAGGTTCTGTACTTTCTCTTAGGCTCTTCTGCCTCTGGCTCTGATTTGTAACAGCATTTTGTCCACATCCATTGGACCAGCTGTCCTCATTCTTAGTACCTGGAAGCCAGAGTGGCCATCAGAGATCTAGTTTAAGCACTTCATATTTCAGATGAGTAAACTGAGGCCCAGAAAGGGGAAGTGGCTTGTCTGAGGTTAAACAGTGAAGTAGTGCTGAGCCAGGATGAAAAATTGAGAACACCTCACCTATAGGCTCTTCAACAGGCTGGAACTGAAGTAGAGAAGGGTGAGGGAGTAGCCCGAGGGAGGAGCAGGGCTGAGCAGTGTGGTTGGCATGTTGAAGACCAGAGTCCCTGAGAGAGGCAGAGACCAGGGGAGGGCAGAGATGAATGAGGTGTGTAAATCTGCACCTCCTGACCACCCAGAGGCATTGAGGGCCAGTACTTTTGCTCCTTGCAGGGTTAAAAATGCTGGGGCGGGATATGGCCACTGAGAAGCTGTTGACTGGCTGTGGTGAAGGTAGACTGGCACCTTCCACTTCCTCCTGTAGGCTGGGTGCTGAGGGTTGAGAGGTTGTTAGGTAGTAGCATGTGTTTTCCCAAGGCAGCTCCTTTCAGAGGTATTTAGGAGATGGCCTGCCTTGGGGTGGGTTTCTGTTGC
Organism: Bradypus variegatus; assembly: GCA_004027775.1. Lineage (NCBI taxonomy): Eukaryota > Metazoa > Chordata > Mammalia > Pilosa > Bradypodidae > Bradypus > Bradypus variegatus. The sequence continues at coordinate 3,059 of PVKY010013723.1, read as the reverse complement.
TTTCAGAGGGAAGAGCAATGTCTGGAGGTTGGTGTCAGGCCCAAAGCAGCAGTTTGTGTGGTGCCTGGGGTGGTCTTTCTGCAGCCCAGTGGCTTTCCTTGCTCTGCAAAGGTGCCTGGGGATGAGCGAGGGAGCCGGAGAGGCCCAGCTGGGGGGGGACGGGACTCCGCTGGTTCATCGCTTCCTGCTTCTGTTTTAATTTTCTGTTTGAATTTTGGACAGAATTTAATTTTTACAGAAGGGTTCTGCTGCCCCCTAAGAGTTTGAAAACCATTGCTTTGGCTCTGGTTACTGCTGCAGTAAGAGCATTTGATGATGTAGCTGTCAGTGAGCTTAGCATTTGTTTAGTCATAAATTCATGGAGCAGTGTCCGGTTGGTACCTACTATGTGCTGGGCCCAGCTTCCAGGCCTGGGGTCAAGTAAACCACAGCACCGTGCGTGACTGCGCAGGGTGAGGGAGAGGAGGGCTCGTCTGAGAGGAACTCACGGCCTGCTGGCCTAGACACAGGCTTTTAGCTGAGTCAGCTGGGCCTAGAGGGTTCCAGGAGGTGCCAGGAGGAAGCAAAGGAGCCAGTAGGGCCAGTGGGTGTTGGCTTTGGGCAGAACCTGGTGAAGGACCCAGCCCAGGACTTGGGCTCTCCTTGGGCTCTGCAGGAAGCCTCCCAGAGATGCAGTGAGGAAGAGGCTCTGAGCAAGAATGCTGTGGGCCTGGGGGTGAGCAGCAGGTACAGTGGGTGCAGCACCTGTCTGCTCCCGAGAGCCTCACCCCAAGTCTGCCTTTGGGAAGGTAAGGTCTAGGTTTACTCAGTGAAACAAGTTCTTCTGGGCATCTCCCGATAACTTACACACTTGGTGAAGTACCCAGGGAGATCTTTAGAGAGGACTGCCCAGGAAGGCTGTCTGTCTGGGGTTAGGTACTCTTACCTCCACCACAGTAAGTTTAGACTTTGGTTATTTGGGGGGAGTGGGGTCAGAGTCAGTGCCCTCTTTGGGAATCTGTTAAAAGCTTTGGGCTTCTCAGCACGGTCATGCATAAGCACTCAACATTTTGCATTTAGTTTCAGGGGTTCATGGGTCCCTAGGGTAAGCTCTCTTCACATGTAGCTTTGGTAGCATTGCTGTTAAGAATTTAACAGGAGTGAAATGCAGGAGCTCCTGTGGGGTCATTTTATTCCCCTTCCTGAAACAGACTCAAGAAGCCTCCCCAAGCAGGATGTACTGGAGAGAGTCTTGGCCCTCTGCAGTCAGATCTCAGCTCTGCCACTTCCTGCTGAGGCACCCCAGGCCAGCTGCTTAGCTTCTCGGAACCTCAGTTTCCTCACCTTAAGAGAGATAGTTGGAATTACAGGAGAGCATCAAAGTGCCCACCATACAGGAAGTGCTCTCTGCATATTAGTTATTTCCTCCTGTGGCTGGTGACTCTGCTTGTCTTAGGGATGTCAGGGGTAGAGGGATGGGGTAGGGAACGTGGGACAGGCACACTTGATAGGCTAAAGCTGCTGGTGGGCCAATGTGAAAGGAAAGCCCAGCATATGTGGGTCCTGCCTGTTCTGGAATAAGTAGGTCAGGAGCTGCTGTCTTAAGTGTTGTGGGGAGTTGTTGGTCTGATGGGTGTTTGAAGGCAGGACACCCTCTTCCCCCAATCCAGCCAGCAGTGACGACAGCAGAGGTGAAACTGTATTGCAGAGGGAAGATGGCTGCCAGTTCTAGTTACTGCGCCTCAGTTTTCTTATCTGCAAAATAGCCCTGATGATCTCAAAGGTTCTTTCCAGCTCTACAGTTCCTCGTTTCAAGCTCCACACAAACTGGAGCATCATACCTGTGGGTGATGTGTGTTTCTCTAGGGACCATGTTTTAGACACACTTTGGGAGCCAGGTATCATTTAGTTGACCTTCCTCCTGCTTCATTTCTGTCCTCTGGTATCTTCCTTTGGGTAGCTGGTTCAAGCCCTCAGTGCAGGGCCTGGCATGAGACCCTCTCTCATCTCTTGCCCAGGGATTATGGGAGTAGCTTGTATATGAGGACTGAGGAAAAGGCCAGGGATTGAATGGACGAGATGTTCTTGGTATGTGGCTGGTTGCAGAGATAGAAAGAAGCATTGAGAGGGGCAGGAGGGTCCCACTGAGCTCCTGAGTTGCGTCTGTCTTCTGTCATCCTGGAAGAAGAAATGGGGTTGGAGGGAAGAAGCCCATGTCCTCTCTCATCCCAGTGATTTCTTTCTCACAGGTGTGGGCAAGAGCAGTTTACTGTTACGTTTTGCGGACAACACTTTCTCAGGTGAGTGTTCCCGGGGATGCTGCTGGGATGTCTTGGTTTTAAAATCCCCTTCCCTGGCACCCGAGCACACTTGCCTCTACCTAATGTAGAAAACACTCTTGTTCTGATTGCCAGAGGAGGGTGGAGAAAAGGGAGGGAGGCATAGGGTAGAAGCATCTGTGGTCTGTTTAAACTATCTTGTTCAAAGAATTTTCTTTCAGGTCCCTCTTTTTTCCACCCGGGGTCTTTTTGCTCTCCCAACATTAAAGAAAAAAAGTTATAAAATCCTTATTGTAAGATAGTGCATGCTTGTATAAAACTTCAAACAGCAAGTCATCAATAAAGTAAAAAACAAATGCTGTCCCTTCAGCTGCCCCCTTCTGCTGCCCTAGTGGCCTCTCTCCAGTGAGGTGAGAATCTTTCCAGCTTTTTTTCTGAATTCTACAAGTTGTTTGCCAACTTGTCTTCCTCTCAGTCTGTCAAGGAACATGTTTCCACACAACTCTTGAATGGCTGTGAAGTTTTCTGTGGTGTACATGGATGAACTCTAATTCATTAACAGTGCTTTTGATATGTACATGATTTCCGGTTGCTTCTTTTATTAGCGAGGCTGCATTACTTGTGAGACATTGTATGCTTTTGTACGCTTGTTCATACATTTCTCCAGAAGTGGAATTAATGGGTCAGAGAGCATGTACAGTTTAAAATGGTCATAGGTACTGCCAAATTGTCTTCTGAAGAAGTGTACAAATTTAATTTACACTTCCACTGAAGGGATTTGAAAATACCCCTTGTCAGCGC
>PVKY010013722.1:0-10892 GCA_004027775.1 Bradypus variegatus | reverse complement strand
TCTCTCTCTCTCTCTCTCTCTCTCTCTCTCTCTCTCTCTCTCTCTCTCTCTCTCTCTCTCTCTCTCTCTCTATCCCTCCCTCCCTCTCCCTCTCTCCTTCTCTGTCTTGTTTTCTCTATGTACCTATATGGATGTATCTATTATTTTATATATACAAATATAAATTAGTATATTTAGGTTTTTTTTTCCCTTTTTAAAATTTGTACACCTCTTTGTACACCTGTCTGAGGTGGGGGAATTGAGGCTGAGGGAGGTGGAGTAACCCTGGCATCTCGCAGGCTCGTCGGGAGAGAGCAGGGTCTGAGCAGTGCCCCTCCGCCAGAGCCCCTGCTCTTTGCCCTCGTGCACTCCTAGAGAAAGGAGCATCTGACTGGGTGACCTTCTTCCGTTGCACGGAGACACCGAGGCTCTGCGGTGGTTGCTCGGCCGAGGTCCCGGGGCCGGGAAGCCGGAGCTGACGTTCTAGCCACGGGAACTGGCCTCCAAGGACCACGTGTGCCCAGGGGCCTGCCCGTTCCTTTTGCCTGCGGCCAGGATTTCTTCCACTCCCGGGGACCTGGCTGAGTCCCGCCGTGGGTGTGAGGCTGTGAGTGTGAGCCGGTGTGCGGGAGGCCACGCGACGGGAAGGACGACAGGGCTGCCACGGCGACGCGGGGTTTCCCAGCATGTCCGCTGGCAGGGACGGGGTTCGGGGCTGCCGAGCTACGGCTGTCGGGTCATTCTTTTTTTATTCTGCTTGACTTACCCAAAAACCTTAAAAAATTTCTTTGTTGCTGTAAAGTTGCTATCTTTATTAAATGCTTCACAGGTGCTAAGACGGAGACTTTATACTGTAGCTAAACTTAAGTAGCAGCCAGTGTCAGCTCTAGAGCTGGGTATGCAGTTTTATCCTCAGCCTGATTCTTTATAAGACTTCAATAAAAATGCCCACCATCCCGGCCCCAACCCAGGACTCCTTCCTGAATGAGTCAGCTTCTCCCTAGACCTTCCAAAATTTAGGCAAGTTCTCTGTTCATAATACCCTTCGATATGAATATCAGTTTCTTTCCAATTAAATATGATATTTTAAGATATTAATTTTCTGGCAGCAGAGGCTTATTTGAAGTGTGTTATGTCGTAGGTGCTTACAAAATCTCTTTAATTCATACTTAATAAAGCCTCATAGAGCATTATATAAAATTAGTGTTGAAGTTATAATGTTGTGATAATGGTGTTTTTTTTAATAATTTGAATTTTATGTAACTTATTTTTATATTACCTTAAGAAAACATTTTTAATTCATTCTGTAGTTTATGCTGTTTCTTTATAATAATAGTCTTTTACTCTCAGAAACAAACTCTAAATGAGTGAAAAATACCTCTCTTTTATATATTGGTGCATGGCAACACATTTGAATTCTGATTATAAAAAATAAATGGTCATTTTTATGAGTGATGATGTGTGACCTTGATAAATATGTGATTTGAGAATTAAACATTAAAGCTCACCAAAGGTTAATTCGGACAAAACAAAACAAAACAAAATAAAACAAAGCTGTGGACACTGACCAGAGTCAATTCCTAAAAACAATCACACAAACACCTACTGAAGCTCTAGTAAGAAATATATGAAGCTCTCCCTTGACATCTATGATGAAACACACTAATTTGTTGTCATATTCATAGTAACAACTGTGTAAATACTCTATTGAATTATATAACTAGTTAATTTTATAAGCATACTTCACATTGTTAGAAACATGCACAAATAGAAAAAGCAGAATTTTAAAACATGAGTCTATCAGAAAACATTCCATAGCTGTTTCTTATGTTGGCAAAGAAAATTCAATAAAGCTTAAAAACTTTTGCCTGGGAGCTTGAGGTGAGAAGCTGTTGCAAGGTCCCTAGTTCATTTATTTGTTCATTTATTCAGCAAACATGTAGCTGAGGAGCTGTTCCATGGGGCTGTTCTCGTCCGTGCATCTTCAGAATGTCAGGCTTGGAGGACCTGGGAGCTCATCCAGTGCCAAGTCCCGGGGCTTGGTAGTCACTGGCAAATCCGAGATCGACTGATAGACGAGTCCAGTGCCCTTTTCTTTATAGCACCTCACCTCCTTGTTGTCATTTTGCTTAATACCATTTTTTTTGCTTAATAGCATTGTAAACAGAGTGATATTTCATTTTGTATATAAAGAAAAAAATTAAGCCACTTTAACTATTCTGAAAGATTTTTTAACTGCAAGTTTTATAAAATGCTTAAGGCAAACACCTTCATTCAATCAATATGTACTTATTGAAATTCTGCTCTTTGTCACATATTGTGTTTGGGCCCTGGAGATTTAAAAAAAGAAGATGAACAAAACTTATAGTCCTCAGGACAGCAGAGTTTAGTAGAGGTGTGGGACATGGGAAAAGTGTAACCAGTGCTGGGTTAGAAATCACTATGGGGTACAATGAGATCATAAAAGGAAGGAGGAACCATTTATAAAAATTAAATTTGAAAAAACACCTAAAATGCTATTTCTATCTATTACACCAAAATATTTCCTCTATTGAATAGTTTGGACTGTAAAATTGGGTTTGTTTAGTCTAGTAGCTATCAACTCTAAACACCATTCAGATTTATTCTTTTTCTTTAAAGCAATATCTTCTCATTAGGCACAGTTCTACTTTACAGTTCCTTTTCTTCACAGCAGGGAAAACTATATATTCAGATTCCCAAGGCAACACAACATTAACAGCAATCATTTTCTATAACCAGTAGTTCATTTTCAAATATTTCCCAGGTAAATCCCAGTTGTCCTTCTGAATTAGAGTCCCTTCTATGTATTTTCTGAAGTAAAACACATCAGCTACATCTACTGGCAGTTTTTCTATTGTGGAATAATAAAATTACTCTAATTCTAACAAATGCACATTTATTAAGCATCTGCTGTGAGCAAGGCATTGGGAGAGGCTCTCTGAGGTGTGCAGAGAGGAGAGGGGCATGGCCCCTGCTTTTCTGGGGGCTCGTGGTCTTAGGAGGTGGAAGAGATGGACACACGGGCAACGTCCGTATCTGCTGTCCTCTAGGTTCAATGAGTGTCAAAGTCAATACGCAAGATAAGGTCATATAAAGTTTTTTATTTTTAAAAAGTTCAAAGCTGCAAAAGAGATGAGGGAAGATTTGCCCATCTCTCAGCTTTAAAAATCTGGGCCTGAATTTCTCAAGTTCAGCAGGGCTCTGGCATAGAAAAGCAGAACTTCAGAACTTTGCCAGCATTCTGGGTCTCTGATGAACACTCTTTCTCTTAAGAGTGAGGCCTGGAGAAAGCTGCCCCTCCAGAAAAACCCTTGGCACCCCTCAGTGCAGGGCGGCCTGGGCCTTGTCCTCCTATGGGAGCAGCTTATTCCGTGTCTTCCCATCGTTTCTTCCCAAGGTTGTATAATCCTCAGAGTAGTTGGGTTGGGGCAGGTGTGTGCCCGGGAAGATGCACCCCTTCTAGTTTCCAGGTCCTCCTTCCCTCAGGAGGGAATCCCCCAGACACAGCAGCCCCCTGTTCCCTGGCATTTTTTTGGCATCTCTCTTGCTATTGGGCTGGTGGGAAGAGAGAATGGAATAAGTTTTTTCTTCAATATGTCTTTACCCACATGAGATCACTGGGTGTAAATATATTAAAATATGGCTCCAAACTCAGAAGAAGGAAACATTCATGCCAACTGGATGTCCAAGCATATATGTGGGAAACCGCCAAGTCGGAGCTCCGACTGGTGGCTAAGGGGACAGCCACGCGCGATCCCAGTCCTGGCCCTGCACCGTGAGCCGGGGGGATTAGTCTGTTTCCTGTCCTTTAAAGGGGGATAGAAAAGGGTAATGGTAATAGCTACCTCATAAAACTGAGATCAAATTAGTTAATATTTGCAGTGTAGTTAGAGCCATTCTCGGCACACTGTGAATGCCGTCTAACGTGAGCCTGGCAGTGAGGAAGAAACTGATTTCACAGGGAGAGAGACATGGGAAGGACATTTTCAATGGGAAGGAGCAGGCCATGAAAAAAAAAGGGCACAAACATGGGAGAATGTAGGGTATTTGTAGAATAAGGATATTTAGTGTCTGTGTGTGTGTATGTGTATGTGTGTTCATGCTTGTGGAGCTCCATTTGGGGCAAGCCATTGTACACAGTTGTATGGTTGTTGGTAGATTTAATGATAAGTTGATTCAAGTTAGACAGTTGCCAGTTTACAGGGCAAAAATACCTTGCCTAACCCAAACCCTCCTTTAGTTTGATTTGTTTACAATCATAGCTAGACGTTGCAACATGCTACAATTACTACTTCAATTTATACTGTTTTACTGTTTTGATGGTAGTTTTGCTACTGCTGTTAATAGTAATATTGTTACCCAGAGTTTACTGAGCACTAATTCATGCCAGGCATATGTTGAGTATGCTACTTAATCTTATTTAATTCTTACAATGACCTTTTTACATATGTGAAAGCTAATGCTTAGTGAGGTTAAAGTAACCGTGAATAATGCTAAGTGATCTTCTGTTGCTGTGGAACAAATCGTCACAAACGTGGCTTACGCCATTCTCCCTGGTCCGGGCAGGGTCTCCAAGGTTGCAGCAAAGTGTTGACCGCACCGGGTTCCCTTCTGCAGTTTGGGGTCCTTTTTCAAGCTCCCATGGTTGTTGGCAGAATTCAGTTGCTTGCTGTTTAAGGACCTCACTCTCTTGCTGGCTGTCAGCCTGGGCTGATTTTATCTCCTGGAGACCCCTGCAGTTCGCTGTCATGTGACCTATCCTGGGAACTCTGACAATATAACAACTTTCTTCTTCAAAACCAGCAGGAGCATCTCTCTCCTTCATGTCCTCTTCCATCGAAGGGTGGACTAGCTTTTAACAGGACCCATCTGATTAGGTCAGGCTCACCTGGATGCTCTCTCTATTGATTATCTCAAAATCAACTGATTTGGCACATTAATTACAACCACAAAATCCCTTCACTTTTACCATGTAACGTCACCTAATCATGGGAGTAACATCTGATCATTTTCACAGGTTCCACTTGCACTCAGGAGCGAGGATTTTGCTGGGTGTGTATGCCAGGGTGCCGGTACCTTGGGAAAAATTCTACCTACCCCAGTGCCCAAGGTTACAGAACTAAAAAGTTGGAATTCAAGCCAAAGGCCATTTGATTGCAATCCACCCCCATAAAATATATTCTCATCTTTAATATCTTATCCTCAATTACATATCCCATATTAGAAACTGTTAACCATCGTGTTAGACAAGGCTGTGTGTGATTCAGTGGGTATCTGAATCTTCTGTACCCTGAGGTGCTTTTGCCTCCTTTGAAAATGCTTTCCTCTAGGCATTAAGTCAGTGTCAAACCTAGATCTCAACATGATAAGGCAAAGACTTGTCAGTCTGTAATTATTTCCCTTAATTTGCATTTGTTAATATCTCTTTCAGAACCTATTGGACATGAATATTTACATGTGAATGACAGTGTATAAATGTGCTGGCATTCCTCCTCTGTCCCTTTAATATTATACTCTAAGCTGCATGTGTTTTTCAATCATCTTATTTTTAGTAATGAAGTAATGGCAGGCTGGCATAACTCTATATGAAATTATGGTTGTGAGACTAAGACATCTGAACATTTTGGAGCAGTTGTGTTATGCTCTGGCCGTGTCATTGTAACACCACACAAATGATACCATGGGACATGGGCCACGTTGGGAATTTTCACTGCTGCTGCAGATTTGATTGAAATCTGAACTACTGAATAAGTTTTGCTTATTTGAAAAGTCCAATGGCTTTGGTTTAAGATAGCAGTCCACATGAAAAGGCAGACTTCAGACATGTTTTATTATTCATTATAGTTCAAGAAATTTCATTCATCAGCCAAGTTATTGTCAAAGAAACACACAGATGCAAAATGATAAATGTTCTCATTGAAAGAGCTCTTACTTTGTTTTGCTGCCAATTCAATGTCTTCAGCTACCAGTGAATGCAAGATATTGTACTGGGCACTGGGGATTAGGAGAGCAAAGAGGAGGAGAAAATAATCCTTACTCACATAATGAATAAACTTTCTGTGAAGGAACGTAGGCAAAAAAGGCATTATTTGTATATTCAATTCTTAAAAAAGAAACTAGGCCAACAATAACAAATATTTCACACCGATGTGTTATGACATAATGAGGGAAGATTTTCTAAATGAGGCATCAGATTTGTTAGGTTACTTATATAACTCCTTGAAAATAAACATTAAAAAGAGCTTGGACTAGCCAACCAAAAATAATTAAGGATAATTTAGAAAGAAGTGCTCTTTACAGACATATTCACAATAAATACCATTTCAAGAGAAGGGTGATTCAATTTTAGTGAGATGTATTTTATTGAGACATATTTACAAACCATACATTCATCCACAGTGTACAATCAATTGTTCACTGTACCATTATACAGTTGTGCATTCATCACCACAATCAATTTCTGAATATTTTCATTACCACACAAAAAATAAGAATAAAAATTAAAGTAAAAAAGAGTACACAAAACATCCCATACCCCCATCTCTCCCCATAATTCATTAACTTTTTACCCTCATTTTTCTACTCATTTGTCCATACATTGGATAAAGGGAGTGCGAGCCATAAGGTTTTCACAGTCACATGGTCACCCCGTGTGAGCTTCAAGAATCAAGGCTACTGGGTTGCAGTTCATCAGTTTCAGGTATTTCCTTCTAGCTATACCAATACACTAAAACCTAAAAATGGATATCTATATAATGTATAAGAATAACCTCAGAATGACCTCTAGACTCCATCTGAAATCTCTCAGCCACTGAACCTTTATTTTATTTCATTTCTCTTCCCCCTATTTCTCCAAGAAGGCTTTCTCAATCCCATGATTCCAGGGCCAAGCTCATCCCTGTGAGTCATGTCTTGTGTTGCCAGGGAGATTTACAGCCCCAGGAGTCATGTCTCACATAGGGGGCAGGGCAGTGAGTTTACCTGCCGAGTGGGTTTAGAGAGAGAGAGGTCACATCTGAGCAACAAAAGACGATCTCTGGGGGTAACTCTTAGGCACAGTAGGCTTAGCCTGTCCTTTGCAGTAACAAACTTCATAAGGGCAAGCCCCAAGATTGAGGGCTCAGCTTTCCAAATTGGTAGTTCCCAATGCTTGTGAGAACATCAGGAAGGAAGAAATTTGTCACATAACCTGTGCATGCCCTGTTTCTGTCCTTCTCAATGCAAGCCCTTACTGCGGCTCATGCGTCTGAACATTCTTGAGGCTCTTGATGAATGTACCTTCTTTGATTGCTCTCCCCTGAGGGCCGTCTGCTTTTCCCCTTGCCTGTGCTACTATGGCCCATCTGAACCTATCTGGACTCTTCTCTGGGTTGGACTCTCTCCTCTGCCTTACACTTGAATCTTGACTTTGTACCCTTGATTGATTTAGTTACTCTCTTGTCTTTATGGAGAGATTTTTCCCCCATGGGTTCTGACCAAGTCCTAAAACTTAGAATACAAAATGTTTAAAATTAATTTTAAGGCAGAAAGAAACAACTATATAACAGCAGCCATTGCAGTATGTATTTCTTCTCATACCAGACTCTTCTCACTGAAGAGATTTGGAAATATATGCCAGCTGTTGAGTATTTTATATCATTTATTGCTCTCAGTAAGTATACGGGACTTACATTGTTATCCCCGTCTTACAAAGCAACTGGGGCTCAGAAAATTTGAATACTTGCCCCAAATCATACAGCTATAAATAGCCAAACTGAAATTTGAATGCAGTTATTCCTGGAACCAAAATTATATTAATTGCAACTCTCTCCTCCCCCAACTTTAAAATTAGATTTTATTTTCTTAGAGAGACTGTCTTTCAAACATATCTAATCTCAAAAAGCTGGAGTGTATCATGGCACAAAGAGGAAGGGCTTTGGAGTCATCTTGAGCTGGTTTAAATCCCGCAAACAATGCTTATAAATTCATCTGACTTTGGGAAAATGCATTTCTAAAACTCCATTTTCCCCAAAACAAACAAACAGAAACAACACTTATCAGGGTTTTGAAAAGATTTTGAGTCCAAGCAGGCCCCGTGGGAGGGCGGAATAAATGACAGCGTGTGGCCATGAAGGTGGTTGTTAGAAGTTACTCAGTAAAATACGGTAAAGAATATACAGCTCTTCTACTCTCCATAGCTTTATTATAAGACAAGGTCTAAACGTTCTGAAACTTAGAACACAAAACGTTTAAAATTAATGTGAAGGCAGAAAGAAACAATTATATAACAGCAGCCATTGCAGTATGTATTTCTTTCAGATCCATGACATTTATTGCAGTTTTTGTATTACACCCCACATAGAGGTATCATGGATTTTTGAAATGTATTTGCTAACTGACAAAAGAATCAAATCCAAGAAACACTAATGAATCTGAATAAAAATCTCCATTTGTGAACTGTAGTAAAAAAGATATCATTCTGGATAAAAATCATTCCCAGTGAAGCAAGACACGCTATCTATGCAAAGATCCATCTGGTCAGATTTTGCAATATGCAGTTCAATTTAAAACTGAAATAAAATCAGCAATGAATAGTGGAGGAAACTGAAGAAATAAAAAGTGAATAGATTGTCAGTTTTTATTATTTTTGCTAAATAGCATGGTAGTTGCCTGTGTAGTTGCTAAAGAAATATTTTACAGATCTCTGAGTCAACTAGGATTTAGTAGATTTTGTGGGAAAGTTCCACTAAAGACAAACTGAGCTTTTGGCTGCTTTTAGAAGAGAGTTGTCTGTCTAAAGAGGCATATGGTTGGCAGCAGGGAGAGAAACGGGAGATAAGATGAATGTTCTTTAATTCACTCCCATGGAAGAGCACGAGTGGGGATTCCTGAGCATCATAAAACCCACTTACTGCACCAGGCCCCCCAGGGAGCCTCATTTTAAAAGTCCCCGTCACTCTATCAGTGGGGACCCTTCAGCTTGTACAACACCTGTTTTCTGTCCACTTAACTGACATCTGACTCCAGTCTTTTAATGAATGGTTTTCTTACCTTGTTGTGCTTCAGAATTACCTGGTGAACTTTAAAAAATATCAACTAACAAACAAACTGACTAAATACAGTCAATTCTTGTAATTTGTGGTAGTAACATTCTATAGTCTCCACAAAAACTGAATTAGTGACTATCAAACCACTGTTTCTAGGGGAAATACAGGTCATTTACTGGAAGCCTCTGGTCGCAGCATCTTCATCACCCAATCAATATGTAACCTTGCTTTTTGTGTGTTTCTGTTTAAAGACACATAATTGAATATACTGTTAATTCATTAACATTTAACTTAAGGCCAATAGCACTACAGCTCATGCCTGAATGAAGCCTATCTCACATTTTTCCCCATAAGGTGGGTTGCATGCAGCCTTCTTGCACTTGGGAACACTAGATAGTATTTCAGCATTGTGCCTGGTGGATCATTATAAACAGTGACATCACCAACAAAAGGCACAAAGATGCGAAACCCCTGGCACTAAATATACCTTGCAAAGGGCACCTGTTTGCAGTATGAGCCCTGGAACAAGAAGGCAGAGCATCATCTTGTTTCACCTCAGTTGGGATCAAGCAAGTCAGGTAATTTGAAATTTTCACTGCTGTGTGCATGTCCGTAATGTCCACACCTGGTTGATTTGGGGTTCCAAATGCATTCTAGCAAGCAGGTGAATTTGCAAGCACAGAATCTATGAATGATGAGGATCAACTGCATTTCCAGGCACCAGTGTCTAAGTTGTGCATTTATAGGAGGTGTGGAGTGAGTTGCTGGGTGGCCCATCATGGGAACACTGGCTCAGACACTACAGAGATTCCCAGCCAATGCCTGCTTCATTGCTTGCATGGCTCAAATTGCACCCCCCCCCAAGAAAAAAAGGAACACGCACACACATACAGAGGAAAAGATCCCACCTTGGCCAGTGTCCTGGGGAGGCTGCTTGGGTCTGGTCTGTGGATGGCAGCTCCACACACCTCTCTGTGTCTGAGATGAAGGACCAATTGTGGCTGGTCCTCCAGGGAGGCCAACTTCTGGTCAGCTCCACATGCCTCTCATCACATCAGAGATGAGGGACACCTGCACTGCCTGAGTGCTGGGCTTCTGTACACTCCAGGGGGAGGGGACTCTGCCAATAAGCAGTCTGTGCCCTGGCAAGCAGTGGGAGTGGTTAAGATTTAATGTCTCCCCCAGCTGCATGTGGTCTCTTGCAAAATATAAACATACCAAATACTTGCATGCAAAGGAGCACAAACACAAATGAAAACAAGACCTACACATGAGCCAACAAGAAGGGGAACATGAACTCCAGCAGAGAAACAGCAGGAGGAGAAAAGGAGGGGTATGGGCAAGGGCTGGGAGACGTTCTCTGAGTGTGTCCTTGACTTCCCCAACAGGAGCCTGTCCAGAAGAGGTTGAACCTGTCCCCCTGCCCTCACTGTAGTTCCCACCATGGCTCTAGACTCTTCCAAACACCTCTGCAATATGTCCTGGACCACAGAACAAAACTGTGCTTCCAAAACCTGAGAAATGGGTCACAACAGCTTCCAGAGTTCAGTGGCTCCGGTGCTTGGAGCCCCTTTCAGCAGGAGGGTGACAAGCAGTTCTCAGCAGCTCTCCACGCCCAGCTATGACGATTCACTCCCTCCTTGTGCTCCCTCGTGGAATGGCTGCACATTGCCAGCCCCACCTTTGGGCTCCCCAAACAAGCTGCAGCCCCTGCCACCCAGGGGCCTTCCTCCAGGGGCTCCTTTAGGAGGGGCAGGGGGGCTGCTGTGCCTCCTGGGAAAGCACCTCGGATCACGCTGCTCTACTGGAGGCCTGAGGGGGCACTCTACAGTTTATAGACTTGGGTCCTTAGTGTGGAGAGTGCTG
>PVKY010013721.1:0-10859 GCA_004027775.1 Bradypus variegatus | reverse complement strand
TTCCCCAGGACGTTCCTCTCTAGGCTGCAGCTCCTCTTCAAAATATCACTCTCAGTTACTCTTGGGGCATTTGTCCTCTCTTAGCTTCTCCAGAGCAAGAGTCTGCTTTCAATGGCAGTCTTCAAATTCTCTCTTATCTGCAGCTCCTCTCTCAGCTCCCTCTTGGCTGTAGCAAGCTTGCTCCTTCTGTCTGAGCTGATATAGTGCTCCAGTAAACTAATCAAGGCCCATGCTGAATGGGCAGGGCCACACCCCCATGGAAATTATCCAATTAAAGATCTCGCCCTCAGTTGAGTGATCACATGTCCATGGAAACATCCAACCAAAAGTCTCCAACCCAATGAACACCAGTACATTTCCTGCCCACACAAGACTGCATCAAAGATAACAGCATTTTGGGGAACATAATGCACCCAAACCAGCATAGTGGTGAATTGCTTTTCTCTTGCTACTTTCAGAACTTGCTCCTTCTCTTCAGTATTTGAGAATCTGTTGAGAATATGTCTCGGAGTGGGTTTATTTGGATTTATTCTATTTGGAGTTCACTGGGCATCTATGATTTGTATATTTATGTTGTTTAGAAGGTTTGGGAAGTTTTCCCCAACAATTTCTTTGAATACTCTTCCTAGACCTTTAGCTTTTCTTCCCCTTCTGGAACAACAATGACTCTTATATTTGGGCATTTTTTTACTATCTATCATATCCCTGAGGTACATTTCAATTTTTTCAATTTTTTCCCCATTGTTTTTGTTCTTTCATTTTCTGTTCTGACATCCTTGAGGTCACTGATTCACTGTTCAGCTTCCTCTAGTCTTATACTATGAGTATTCAAAATCTTTTTAATTTAATCGACAGTTTCTTTTATTTCCATACAATTGCTTGTTTTTTAAATTAGTCTTGCGATTTCTTCTTCATGCTCTTCTAGGGTCTTCTTCATGTCCTTTATATCCTGCACCACGCTCTCGTTTGTCTTTAGTTCTTTTATTAATTGCTTCTTCAAGTACTGTGTCTCCTCTGATCTTTTGATTTGGGTGTTTGGGGTTTGGGTTATCCATATCGTCTGGTTTTTTCATATGCTTTAAATTTTTCTGTTGTTTTTGCCCTCTTGGCATTTGCTTAACTTGATAGGGTTCTTTTAGGATATGTAGGCTGATTCAAACACATCTCTAATTTGTCAGATTTACAGATTGGTGGAGTACACTTTCTCTAATTAACCAGCAGGTGGTGAATGCAAGCCACCTATTCCCCTCAAGTCAGTTCTCTCCAACTTTGTCTTTGTGGTGAGTGGGGGTCTGAGTCTTGTGGGGGTCCAATTGGTGCACCAAATTTGCGTGTGTAGTTGGTGCTGCCCACCCTGAATGTGGGGCATGTGTCTGAGCAGTTAGGGAGGGAGGATGGCTTTAATAATCAAACCTCCTAGGAGTTCCTGGAGATTTAAAGCTGTTGCAATAGTCTAACCCTTCAGTTTAGTCTCGCCACAGTTTGTCTCTGCCATGTACCCACAAGTTCTTGGTATTGGCGAATGGTCCCTGGGACTTGAGAGTGAGTCCCTTTTCCAAGCCATGTCCTCCTAGGGCCTCTGCTGAGGGAAGACTGTGCTATGTCACAGGTGAGCACCATCCAAGGGAATTTCTGGGCCACAGGGCCATGTAGGGGCCTTCCCAACCTGCAGAAAGGATGGCTGAATGGGGCATGTTAATTTCCCCCTTTTCACACAGCTCCACCTTCCCAGCTCCGGGACAGTTAGCTGTGGGTGGGCAAAAGGCTATTGTCCTCTCCAGATATTGTGGCATGTGTGCATGTTGCTGGAAACCCTTCCTGTCACATTGGTTGTTTGGCACAGCTCTGGGCTGTGGCACAGGTGCTGGGTAGAAGCGTTCCCAGCCTGCCAGGAGGATGGCTGTAAGGGGATGCTTCCCTTTTCTTGGGAAATTATGGTGTTTAGTGAATTTTCTCAGCCACTACACTTATTGCTTTGTCTCTCAGAGCTATCTTAGCTCTGCTTTTGCCTGGGCCCAAATTGCATGTCTTTGAGGCTTTCTGTAATGGGCTTGTTTTAGGAAAAGATAAAAAAAATAAGAGGGCCCTCCTTGCATATCTAATGGGCTATGGAAATGCTAAGAGACAAGAAGTTTAGGGCCATTGAGGAACAATCAAGAAAACAAAGAAACCAGCTCTTCATACAAGGATCCTTGCCCTCTGGATTTGCATATGTGCCTGATTCTGTCTGAGCCCTGCCCTTCTCCCTATTATGTTTACCAGAGCACCAAAAAGTCTGTTTTTATTTTTATTTTTTTATTTTTTTTGCTGTTTTTGCTAGCCCTATCTCCTCTCCGCTGGGCTGACTGCTCCCAGATTCTCCAGTGTCTGGTCTCAGTCTATCTGTTCAGAGCTTTTGATCAGCAGTCTGAGTTTTTCAATCAGAGCTGCACCTGCAGTTCTCCCTCCTTTTTCCCAGCACCCATGGCCCCTCCTCCCATGGGACTGAGCCTGGCAGGGAAGGGCACAGGGCCCCTGGCCATGAGAACTTACAGATTTCGCTGATCTCAGCTGTTCCACACGTTTCTGAGTGTTGTATGAAGTATGTCCAGAGTCAAATTGCTCTGTGGTGTCTGGTCCACACAGTTCCTGGCTTTATACCTACTGCCCTGGAGGAGTAACCAAAACCCACACCTTACCACTCAGCCATCTTGCCTCGCCCCCCTAGGCTATTTCTTATAAAATTAAATATATTTTTATCATGTGATTCAGCACTCCAACGCCTAGGCTCACACCCTAGAGAAATGAAAACATATTCACACAAAAACCTACAAACAAATGCTTATAGCAGGTTTATTCATAATAGTCCCAAAATGGAAACAACCCAAATATCTTTCAATGAATGAATGTAAGATAAATTGGTCCAGCCATCCAATGGAGGACTATTTAGCCGTAAAAACCAACAACATAAATGAAGACATTACACTGAGTCAAAGAAGCCAGACCCCTAAGGTCACATTATGTATGATGACTTTTGTGTGACACTCTAGAAAAGGCAAATCTAGAGGGATGGAGAACTGATCAGTATTGCCAGAAGGTGGGATGGGATAAGGGTTTGACTACAAAAGGGAAACATGGGGGAATTTTGGGGAGTGATGGAACTGTTCTGTGTTGATTGTGGTGGGAGTTCATGAATCTATAAATGTGCTCAAACTCATAGAACTGGAGATCCAAAAAGAAGTTTAATTTTATGACAAATTAATTTATAAACTTAAAGAAGTTAGTATCTTCAAACAAATTTCTTTAAAAAAATGCTTTACAAGAAATTTTCCATCAGGTTTTCTGCCACCAAGGCTGCTTGGTGGGGGCTCTCTCACACTAGCCCTGGTGTCCTGTGGGTGTTTTTCCATCTTAATATGAGAGGATCAGTCTTGAGCCGTGGTTTTCATTTCCCCCACCCCACCCAAAGTGGGACCCTTTGTGGAAGTGGAGGTGGGAGTAGAGTTGGAGAGAAAGGGAATTTGGCCTCCTCTAGGCTCTGGGCCCACAGCTCTGCACCACTTTTGTTTGTCTTGTGTATTTTCTGAAAATGTTTGGATCAGACTAGCTGTTCTCAAGGAACCTCGGGGTTTTGTGGACAATGCTGGATTCCATGGCCTACTGGTGGGGCCCACTCACCTGTACCTTTGGCAAATATCACCATAGACCCCAGGGGATAGCCAGATGTGGGCGCCAGTTCCAATGGTCAGTGATTCTAAGCAAGGCATTTTGGAAGAAGCTGGGCGGGTGCTCCTTGCTTCAAGACCCGTGGGGAACTCTGAAGAGGCTTTTCAATCTAGGGCTCCCCTGAGGTCAGGGTTGAAAGGACCTTAAACCATATGTTTGGATTTTCTTCTTCCACATAAGATTTTTTTGCAAGAGCACTTTGCTGGGAGAGAAGGGCTCCAAGTGGCCTCAGACCACCTGGGGAGGAGGGACAGAGGTGACAGAGTTGGGCCCCGGTCTGCAGCACCAAAGCCCATGGGAGGAAATCCTGAGGCCTGGCATCAGGCCTGCCCTCTCAGCAGGTGCCCTGGAGAAGGTGGCCAACACCATCTTTCATTGAAAGCTGCTGGGGGACTGCTGAGGGCACTTTGAGACCTTGCTGTCTAAAACAATTTTTAAAAAAACAATTAAAAAAAAGATTTAAAAAAAACAATTTAAAAATTCACAAATAAAAAATTAAAAAAGAAAAATAAGGAATGTTTTCTTTGAAAACTATAATGCGCAAGTCCAATCTAGAAAATCAAAGTTGGGCTGCTGTGGCTGAAGGTGCTGGCAGGGGTCTCCTGAGGCTCCAGGCCCCCGGAGCATTGCTGCGGGGCACTTACCCAGTTGGCTGGCACTGACCGAGAGCACAGGAGGTGTCATGATGCCTAAGGCTCTGGCTTTGGGTTCAAAAGAACATGGGTGTGCCAGTTTGAATGTATTATGTCCCCCAGAAAAAGCCATACACTTCAATGCAATCTTGTGCAGCAGACATTTTAGTGCTGATTAGATTGGAATCCTTTGAGTGTTTCCAGGAAGATGTGACCCACCCAACTGTAGGTGACAACTCTGATGAGATAATTTCCATGGAGGTGTGGCCCTGCCCATTCAGCGTGGGCCTTGATTAGTTTACTGGAGCACTATATAAGCTCAGACAGAAGGAGCGAGCTTGCTACAGCCAAGAGGGACACTTTGGAGAACGCACAGGAAGTGAGAGAGGAGCTTCAGCTTACAGAGACATTTTGGAGACGGCCTTTGAAAGTAGACTTTTGCTCTGGAGAAGCTAAGAGAGGACAAATGCCCCAAGAGCAACTAAGAGTGACATTCTGAAGAGGAGCTAAGGCCTAGAGAGGAACGTCCTGGGAGAAAGCCATTTTGAAACCAGAACTTGGAGCAGATGCCAGCCATGTGCCTTCCCAGCTAACAAAGGTTTTCCAGATGCAATGGGCTATCCTCTAGTGAAGGTACCCTTTGTTGATGGACACTTTATGGCCTTAAGATTGTAACTTTGTAACCAAATAAACCCCCTTTTATAAAAGCCAATCCATTTCTGGTGTTTTGCATTTTGGCAGCATTAGCAAACTAGAACAGTGGGATTCTGGTGGAGCCGCTCTAGGGTGAATCAGCCCAGGGGAGGGCTGCAGGATTCCAGGCCTGCCACATGCATTGTGTGCTGTTGGCAGGACCGTCTGAACTGGGCATTGCTTGCCTCATCATCCTCTCTGGCCAGGCCCTAGTAGCCATGACCTGCCACTCCTGGGGTGGGAAACTTATTTCCACCATCTTACTTTTAGTGAGGTTAATCTTTACAGATAAGGATTCTAACCCTCCCTTTTCTCTTGCCCTTACTAAAAGGCATCATCTGGTTTTCTGCATCAGCAAAAGTAGAATGTTCAAGTCCAGACCTTGGTGTATGTAAGTCAATGGTAGCCCTGCCCCTCTGATCCCAGGGCAGGGGCTGGCCAGGGCGGCTCACAATGGAACCATCCAACGGACCTCCTTCTCGTAGATGTCAGGGATCATGCCCATCGGGGAGTTGACCATGTGCACTGTGTTCTTGCCAAACAGCTGGAACTCGTAGTGGATGAGCTGCTCCCAAAAGCTGTTATTGGGCCGGATGATGGGCCGGCGTGACTTGGTCCATGAGTGGGCGTCCAGCAGGGACATGGCATGGTACTTCATGAGGTAGGCAAGGCAGAGGGTAGCCGAGCGGCTCACACCAGCAGCGCAGTGCAGCAGTGTGCGGCCCTGCCCCAGGCCCACACCATGGATGTGGTCGGCGATGGGGTCAAAGAAGTCAGAGAGGAGAGTGCTGGGCGCATCGGCCACAGGCACCTGCAAGTACTGGATGTCCTCGTAGACAGTGTTCACCACCTCCACCGAGACGTTGATGACAGTGGTGATGTGGCTGCTGGACAGCAGGAGCTTGTTGTTGGCAGCTACCCCACTGCTGATGTACAGGCTGTTGGTGATCTGGGAGAGGCCGTGGACTGAGGGCTGCCGGACCTGAACCGGGAAGGCACATGGGGGTGTTGTCATCCAGGCAGTGGGACAGCTTCTGCGAGGAGAGAGGATGGCCTCTTTCTGCTCGACTGACTCCATGGATGATGGCAGAGGAGAAGACATTTAGAAGGCAGCAGCCAACCCTTGGAGGCTTCTGGGAAATGGACAGGTGGGCCTATAGCCGGATTCCCCAAAGGGTGTTCCTCTGACCATTGGCACATTTCCCAGGGAGTTCATTAAAAATGCAGACACCCAAGCCCCTTCCCAGACCACTGTGTCAGACTCTCAGGGTGAAGACCAAGGCTCTGCACTTTTCTGGGGGTCTGATGTGCAGTGCCCGATAGGGCAGAGGGCAAGCCTCCAAACCTGGCACTCAAGGCATCTCCTGAGCCCCTATACCCCACACTCCCATTTCTAGTTGGGCAGGCCAACTCCCTATCTAGGCTCTACAGCCCCCGCCCGCCTCTCCTCAAAATCTTCTCCCTCCTTCAAGCCCCTCTCAGGGGGAAACCCCTGTAACGTCTCCCTCCTTAGCCTTCTAACTTAATGCCCAATGAGACTCTGAACCAGTGACATGGAAGCAGAGTCCACTTGGCTGGGAGTCACTGGAAGAGGGTAGTAAAAAGAGGGGAGCACACCAGCTTCCCCCCTCCCAAGGACCTACATTGTCAAACATGCTTTTGCATCTTGCTGCTAAGGAGGGGCTGTGTAAGCAAGTGGGAAAGCTTCCTGGAGGAGGCAACCAGAGCAGTCCTGGGGGGGGTGTAAGTTCAGAGAGGCAGGTTAGCCACACCAGCAAGACCACACTGCCTGCAGCAGGCCTGTGGCATGCACACTGGGGAGAAGCAGATCCCTGGAATCCTAGGCCCTTCACTCTCTGAGATTTGAACAAAGCTGCAAAAATAGCACATCTTCCCATGTTTTACTGAAATGGGAGCATTAGGATTTCGATCACACCCTTCAAGCCCAAACAGCAAATTCTCACCAGCCACAAACAAATGAGGAGCCAAAGTCTATTCCTCTGCTGTGGTCTGGCTTCTGCCCATCTCTCTACCCTCCTAGAAGCCTGCCCTGAGCCACTTACAGTTCCTTATAGATATCCTATCCCCTCTGGCCCTTTGCCTCTGCTGCTCTCTTAGTCTAGAACCCCCTTTCTTTACAAGCCTGTCAGATGCTGATCTGTTCCATTCAGCAGAAGACTTGGGAGAGAAGTCTGGGGAGCCTCGGGATCTTAGCCCAAGGGCCACTTCCTTAGAGCTACTATCCTGGACCACACAGCTCCCCTCCATGTGATGAGTTCCCTGATCCAGGCTTGGTCCTCTGTGCTCTCCTTCCTAACACTTACTGAAGTTGTGTTTTGCCTGGATCTGTCAGATTATTTGATTAATGCCTGTCTCCCCAGAAGTCCATGAACTCTATCAGCATGACTGTCCATCTTCCTCCCTCTGAACTTCCTGCTCACTGGAAGAATTCCTGTAACCGAGAAGTTAGGATTTAAGGGATGATAATTTTCACTGAATCATTATATAGATATTCCTTTTCTACATTCTGATAAATTAGAGTAGACAGAGGGAAATATCCAGATCTCTGAACTGTAATCCAGTTGATGATGACTGTCTAGCTGACATCTTGTGACCTTTTGATTGTAAAAACCTTGTGATTGACCTTCACTTGTACTCATTTTATCTGGGTTTTCAACTTTAGAGTCTTACGATCTCTAAAAGACAGCCCCTAATGTTTATTAATGAAGGGGCTTGGGTCAGCCCAGAAGTAACTCACCCCAATTCCAGTTATCTTGATAACCAAAATGGGCCTGCTCGACATGTGCAGTAGCTTAGATTTTAACCTACAAGTGATCTATACCTCATTATGATACCAAAAATCATGCCCATCATCATATCAAGGTTGCCCCTTTCTCACATACGTTCTGTGACTAAGCATGTAATCAATCTGTGCATGCTCCATAATTAGATCATCTCTAATTACCTCATCTAGAGCCACTGTGCTCATTATCCTAAAACCTCTCCACCTTTTGACATCATAAAACTATCGGAGTTACTGCAGTTCAGGAGACAGATATTTAGCCCGATGGGCCACCTGATCTTCACGCCTAGTAATAAACACTTCTTCTCTTTGAAATCCTGGTGTCTCAGGAATTGGTCATTTGAGTGCCTAGGGCAGAGAACTCACAGCTTTTGTCTGGTATCATTCCCACAAGTAGGTGCTTGATAAATATTTGTTGAATGAAGGAATGGCCCCAACAACCATGACTCTGTTTTCCAGTGAGAAGTTTTTAGAAAGGAAGAGTTCTCTGGCCATGTTTCTCTAGAATTCCAGGCAGAAGCTGGGTGGGAGGTGGTTCCTAGGCCGCTGGAGAGGAAGGCTGAGGTCTGCATAGGCAGAGCCTACCAGCCAGTGCCCCAGGTCAAATGCACAAGGAAAGGCAGGTGGGCCAAGTTTGTCCCAATGGTCATGTGAAAGGCAGAGAAAAAGTTCCCCAAACCAAGTTGGTAGCCTAAATGCTAAGGGATGTTCTAGATCCTCATCATCAGAGATGTTCTAGATCCTCATCATCAGAAAACCCAGAGAGAAGTGGACTGGGAGCTCCCAAATCAGTGCCTAGTGAGTGACGGGCACAGATAAAAAGTTTGCAGAGGAGATGCTATGCTTGAGGGTGAGGGTAGCATTGGGAGAAGAGGTGTTTTCAAGCTAGTCAAGAAATATTTATCAGGCACTGTGTTAGGTGTTGGGGATATAGAAATGTACAGTGCAGGCATAGTCCCTTTTCTTACAGAGCCCAAAGTCTGGTGGGGGAGCCAGACATTAAACAAGTACTTATAGATGCAAAAGAACTGGAAAGTAGGGATAATATTATAGAGCCTACCTTATAAGTCTGTTGAGGATTGAATGACAATCCAGATGAAGTAACACAGGGCCTGGTGCAGAGTGAGTCCTTTATAAATGGTAACTATTCTTCTTCCTGTTGTTAGGGAAGTTAAAATGCAGGGCATTGTGGGAGTGGAAGAGGAAGGGGCTTTATTCCAGGCCCCAGGCTAGGGAGTCACAAAGATCGCCTGAAGAAATGACACAGGGATCTGAGCAATGTTTAGGAGCAGGGGAAGGAGGTGGAGAAATGGCAACTTCGCAGCAGCTCAGTTTCACCACTTTACAGCCTTGGCTTCCCTTGTCTGCTTCGATCTTCAGAACAACCTAACCCCGATGGTGGAGACAGTTAACAACTACATTTTTACACAGAGGGAAGTGACGTAGAGAGGAGGAAAGGCCTTTGCCAGGGTCACAAAGCAGGATCCGAAAGCCGGTCTTTCCGATCTCATTATGTGTAGGGAAAGTCGGCAAACACCCTAGGCATTCGTTAAATATTGGCTTATAAACGTGCCACAGAGTCCACGGGTTGAGAAGCGCGAGACGCCACTTCCAGGAGTGGGCCGGGTGGGTTTCCTGGGGGAGGTGGCGTTGGAAGGGACTTCATCGCCAAATTGTGTGATCTCTGCTCAGTGTGAAGCCCCGGCCGCCAGTCCGGGACCCCGACGACCTTACCTCTCTGGGCCAGATCAGGGCACCATTCCCGAGGGCGGGCGGGCACGTTCGATTAGGAAGCAGCCGCGCCCTCAAGTCTTGGGCGAGGCTCTGGGGGAGAGAACACCGCTCAAGACCTTGGAGCCATTTCCGACCGCCCGGCTCTCTTCTTTCCATGGTAATGGCTACTCGCCGCAGGGAGGAATCGGCCACCGCGGGCTCACCGGGTTACAGGTCCAGCGATCACGCCGGAGCCACCGTAGTCCTAGTCGAGAACAGGGCTAGGCACAGCTCTCCTGCCCTTGGCGCTCTTCTGCCCTCCGTCTCCACGGCAACGCGCCCTTCCGCGCCACGGCGGCCGCGAAGGGACAACCCTACCGCTTCTGCATCGAGCGCGGGCTCCGCGCGCTCACGTCCAGCCCCTCGGCCCGCCCCCCTCTCGCGTCTCCCGGGCAACACGCCGCGCTCAGCATACTGAGTCGGCGCAGTCACTCACGGCTTCCGCGCGTGTCCGTACAACATGGCTCCTGGTCTCGGTGCCGCCGCTGAAGACGGGACTTCCATCCCCGAGGCGTATGCGAGCGGAGAAGATGCGGCTGCACAGCAGCCCGGAACTTCCGTCACGTGGGACCTGAGCTCGCCCATGGCCTTTGAGGCCACTGGCCAGCCGACCACTAGTTCCGTCACCTCCCGGCCCTCGGCCTCCCTCCCACCCGGTACGCGCAGGGGCAGCCACGATATCTGCTGAGGGGTCCAGCCGCAGATCTGCTTCTTGCGGCCGCGGACCTCGCAGCAGCCTGTGCTCTTCAGGTGCGGTCCAGAGGCCCAGGACGTTTGTCAGACCACGGGGCCCCTGGAAGAGCCCGAACTTCCTCTCAGAGCCCTGCACCCTTGCCTGGCCCCTCGGACCCTGGCCCAGGCCCTCCGAATCCCTCAGGACTCTTTAGAGCCCGGCCCCTTCTTAGACACCCAAGGGAGTCTGGATTTCTCACGGACCTGGATCCCAGCTCCTCCCCGACCCAGCTCTTCGGACCCCCAGGAGCCTAAATATCCTCAGCCTGGACCGTGGGAGAAGCCGGAATTCCCACTCCAAACTCACACTTCCTCCAACTCGTCCCCGGCCTTCAATCACACAGGCTTCACATCATGTGGCCCGGGGCTCCCCAGCTCCTTTTGGGACGTGTGCGGAACCCCATTAGAGCACCGAGGCTCCCCGTAGACCTTAGCGCATTGTACACCCCTCTCCTCAGCCTCCACGTCCTTTGGTGACCCTGGGAAAGCCCCCTGTTCCCTCAGCCGAGCCCCAATCCCCA
>PVKY010013720.1:0-10892 GCA_004027775.1 Bradypus variegatus | reverse complement strand
TATATATAAATATATCTACATGAAATGGCAGAGCCCCAAAATATATGAAGCAAATACTAACATATTTGAAGGGAGAAGAAATAAAGGTCAACATTAACAGTATGAGACTTTAATAAAGCACTTTCAGTAATGGATGGAATATCTACACAGAAGATCAAAAAAGAAATAGAAGACTTGAATGATACTCTAAACCACTAGATCTAACAGACATACAAAGAACACTTTACCCAAAAGCAGTAGAATACACATTTTTTTCCAGTGCATGTTGATCATTCTTCAGGACAGACCACAGGGTAGGTGACAAAACAAGTCTCAATAAATTAAAAAAATATTGAAATCATACAATGTATATTCTCTGACCACAAAGTAATGAAGCAAGAAATCAGAAACGGGGAGAACTGGAGAATTCACAAATATATGAAAATTAAATAGTAAAACAATTGGCACAAGGACAGATAATATAGACCAATGGAATTCAATCGCGAGTTAAGAAATAAACCCTCACATCTATAGCCAATTTATTTTTGACAAGGGTGCCAAGTCCACTCAGTGGAGAATGAATAATCTTTTCAACAAATGGTGCTGGGAAAAATGGGTATTCACATGCAATAGAATGAATGTGGACCCCTAAACCTCACACCATTTATAAAAATTAACTCAAAATGGGTTAAAGACTAAGCATAAGAAGTTAAACTATAAAACTTCTAGAAGAGAATATGGGAAAGCACCTCCAGGACCTTGCGTTAGGGAATGGTTTCTTAAACTCTTACACCAACAGCATGAGCAACAACAACAAAAAGATAAATGGGACTTCATCAAAATAAACTTCTGTGTATTAAAGGGCCTCATCATGAAAGAAAAGACAACCTACAGAATGGGAGAAAATATTTGGAAACCTCATATGAAATTAGGGTTTAATATCCAGAATATAATAGAAATCCTACAAGTCAGAAATAAAAAGACAACCCAATTAAAAAAATGGGCAAAAGACCTGAATAGACATTTCTCCAAAGAAGATATTCAAATGGCTATTAAGCTCATGAACAGATGCTTAACATCATTAGCCATTAAGGAAATGCAAATCAAAACTACAAGACACCATTTCACACCAATTAGAATGGCTACTATTAAAACAGAAAATAACAAACATTGGGGAGGATGTGGAGACATGGGAATACGTGTTCCTTGTTGGTGGGAAATGTAAAATAGTGTAGCCAATGTGAAAAACAGCTTGGCAGTTCTTCAGAAAGTTAAATATAGAATTATCAGGTACCCAGTAATTCCACTACTCAGTATATATCAAAAGGAACTGAAAGCAGGGACAGATATTTGCACACTGATTTTCATAGCAAAATTGCCTAAAGATGGAAGCAACCCAAGTATGCATCAACTGTTGAATGGACAGTAGTATACACATACAATGGAACAGTCAGTCAGACATGAAAAGGAAGAAAGTTCTGATACATGTCAGATTTATATCTATGAACCTTGAAGACATTGTGTTGAGTGAAATAAGCTAGATACAAAAGGACAAATATTGTATGATCTCACTGATAATGAAAACTACGTGTGTGAGGAGGGTACATGGGAACTTTGTACTTTACGCATAATTTTTCTGTAAACCTCCAACTGCTCTAACTAAAAATTAAAAGGACCTATAAGGATATTCACCAAAGTGTTAATGATTATTTCTGCATAGAGGCATTACAAATGTTATTACTTATGCTTTCCTGAATTCTCCAAATTTCTTACAATGATTATGTATTGTTAGTAATAAAGAAAATAATTAGGAAAAAACTCTCAAGGGGCAATAAAGGTAAGATCAAGCTGATGAAAAAAATCAACAGCTTTTTCTTTGTTATAGAGAGAAAGGATACGTTGACTTGAAAACAGAAAAACCACCACCCAATAAATGGCAAATATAATCTCCTGGGCTCTTGGCAAGATAACTTACATCATGAACTTCTTCCACTGAAATATAAGCTTCTGTGGGCAGCCCGAGGTCCTTTGGCTTCACATCAATAATGACCAATACCTGACAGAGAAACACATCTTAATAAATTTCCCCAGTCAGTGTAGAAGGGATTATTGTAGCCATTCTTCTTCTAATGATTACTGAACCACATTTCATTTATCAAATCAGAAATGAGCCAGAGTTGTCATCAAAAATGAGTTTACATTTCAAATTAATTTCATCACTTGCTCTGTTCTTCACCCCCATCCATTAACAAACCTGAGAGGTAGTAGTTTGTGGTGATTAAGCATAAAACGGAGTCAAGACAGCCAACATTTCAATTGCAACCCCACTCATCACTTACCAGACCTTTCTAACCACTGTGAGCCCCAGTTTTCTCATTTGTAAACAGGATAACAACCCCATGCAGTTATTAAGAGGACTAGGCAAGATAATTCACATACCTGGTACTTGGCAGGTATTTAACTATTATTTACCAAATATATTATGTTACATTATACTAAACAGAACACTACAAATTATCACAACAAACTTATAAAGAAAAAGCAGTTGTTTTGCTACCCAAATCCTTCCTAGGATGCTCTTAGCTTGAGTTAGCTGGCACAGACTACCACTGAAGAGTTTTAAAAATGGCACTTACTGAGTTAGGGCAGTATCTTTTCATGAGTTCATTGATGGCGATGTCATTTTTGTGTAGTTTAGGGCCTGTGTGGTACCACCCAACTATTCTTTCTCTGGCTGGGTAGGGAAAAATTAGTGAGTTTTAATTGTTATATGAAGATATGTAATTCCTTTAAAAAGGGTAGGAACATCAGTAGTTATGTCCTCTACCTTTTTGAAAACCCCAGTCATCTATTTTAACCCCCAACATACTTATTAAGATCTAAAACTAAAAGACAGAATTCTCAGAAAATAAACATCATGGGACACCAGAAACATCTATATCCCACTAGTTCAGGAGACCAGTCTTACATGAAACAACTAGAAAACAATTCAAAGGCAATATATAAACATATGCACGTTCATGTCACCAGATTTAACTGTGTTGTGGGAATAAACATTTCCAAAGCAATGTGGTTGCTGCAGTGAAATAAAATGAAAACAATCCAAGTGACAGAGAAATATATTTACCCTGGTAGTACTAAAGCTCTAGGGGCAGGTGGATTTTATTTGATAGTGCTCTGCTTTTCTATCACAAACAGAGGGCGAGTGTGCTACCCTTGAAACCCAGGTGGTCTATCTGGCATTAAATTGCTACTCTAGTTTTTCATTTATTCTACCTCATTCCTCTACTACACTAATCTTTCTTAAGTTTAGCTAAGTGAAAGGGCCCTTGACATTAAACAAAGAAAAGGGGATAGTTAAAAAAAAAAAAAAACACACACACACACAAATCAATATCATACCAAACCCCTCCATAAAAAAAATCAAGACTTACCATTGACCTTCTTAAACATTCCATACATATTTTCCAAATAGTCATGGTCTAAAAACCAGACAGAATCATCTTTGTCATCTTCATCAAAAGGGACTAAAGAGAAAAAATGTACTATTTAGCATAGGATGCTAGATAGAAATCTTGAGTAAAGGTCACAAATGAAGACCTGTAGACCAGAACTGATCCATACGTCTTTGGTTTGTCTAAACAGTAGCAAAAAGGGTTTTTTTTGAGCTGTCCTCATGATAAACTGGGCGATTTCACATAAAAGATCCAGATTTCCAGCTTCTCTTGAATAATCACAAGATCTGGCATCAACTGGCTAGAGCCAAATAGGCCCTGCCCCCTTAAAATGGACACATGCTCTTCACTTTGCTTATAGAAGCCCCATTACTTCTTAGTATTTCCCATTTGGCAATTTACAATAAATAAAGCTTTATCATTTGTTACAAAAGCAGAGCTGAACAGGAGCAACAGAGACTGTATGGCCTGTGAGCGAATAAACATTTGCCATCTGGTTTAGTGTATAGCTTTTAGACCCCTTTTTGTGTACTTTGGCAATTCTGAAATACAATCTCTGGGTTGCAGTTAGCAACAAAAACAAGTGTTTTTTTTTTTTTTTTTTAAAGTTATTTGATATTTTAATCATGCTGAGAAATTTGCAAAATTTATCTTTTACCTGCAAAACTGTTGGATACATCAAGTACTTTCTTTTGCCATGACCCTAAGAGTACACCAACGACACGCTTCTGGTTTCCAACTTTGCCTATTCTGAATGAGAAAACAGATGGTCAGTCTGGATAGGCACACACAGGTACCTGGACCCAACAATTAATCATCACTGGGAAATATCATTGGTACAGATACCACCTGTCAGTTCACTTGGGAACTAATCCCACCACACAAATAAGTTAGGTTAGTCCCTTAATATTAAATGTTAATAAATAAAATGGGTAATTCTTAACCGCCCCCCCCCAAAGACACAACAAAACAAAAAGCAAGCTCATTTGCTTTCCAAATTTTATACTAATGGACACTCACCTCTGACTGCAAAGTAATACACGCTTGGAAAAAATCCAAACTTTACAGAAATTTAAGATGGAGAAAATGACAATTCCCAGATCTCAAGGTTTTAAAATGTTATACTGTCTCCATTTTCTCTATCCTCAAATCATTTCACGGATAAAGTTGCCAGAGCAGAACCAGCTTTGTGGCCTGGCTTCCAAACTGCCAACCCTTCTCTGGTGCATCTACTCTGCATCTACAGGCTCCACTAAGGAATGATTCTTTGTACTGTCTAGGGTAATTCTGACCCAGAAGCATGTATGTGTCATTTGTGGCCTCTAGATTGGCTTAATTAGGCAGAAGTCAGAACTGAGCTGGTGACTAACCACAATTGAGAGGGATGAATGAATTATACTTTAGAATTTCTTCTCCATTTAAAACTTTCTCAGTAACTTTCTCCTAAGAAGCTACAAGTGTCACACTTACATAATCTCATTGCACAGTCTTCAAGTAGAATTCTTTTAACCATGAGCAAATATGAGACACAGACACAATACAATTCTACGTTCAAAGAAAAGACAAAAAGCCACTGTGAAATGAACTACACTTCCTTACAGGTGCTGGTTTCACATTGGTTTGAGTGCAATTATTTTTCTTATTACTAACTTTAGCAAATTTATAAATGCTTACTAAATTTGTGGTTTGTACCAAGTTAAGGATTTAAGATTCCTGGTATCTTATTTTTTTTTTTTTTTTTCCCAAATCATAGGTGCCGAGTGTCCACACTTCAAAGAAAACTTCCGCACTCATGGGCTTTTCTTTTGGTCTACAAAAGTCCATTCATGTTTTTACAACCGCGTATTTGTTGTCTGACACAGCAACTAATAGTGTCTACCTGCAGTATGCCTTAAGTGTTTGTTGAGTTTATTGACTAGAATGGAAATGGTGCTCATCCCATTAGCACCTCTAGTATCCATGGAAGCAAATTACTAACTACTGAACAGTAGGAAAAAAGCCTGCATATCCTGTTAGGCTGAGAATCCCACAAAGCATGGAGCTGAATGAGGGACCCTAAACCTCACAAAGTCTTGAATTTGTTTTTGCCTCTGGTTGGATTAGGACTTGTTCAAAATTAGTCACAGGAGAATGGGCACTTAGCGATTACAGCAAATACTCTGAACTATGTCTTTACATTTGCCAACTCAAGTAATTATCTTGTAAAACTTATGAACATGTGCAACAGGTCTAGCAGGATAACAAGCAAGGATGCCGGAAGAACATCTTCAAAGAGGTTATCAGGATTACTGCAAGATGTTTTCTTGCCTTATTAATGCCCAAATCTCCAATTATCCTCCTCTTTAAAAAAAAAAATGGACACCTCATCTGCTTTTTAGATCATCCTTTCACTCAGAAACACAAGTTAAAACAGCCATCCAAGGAAGCCCTTCGGGCCGCTGAGACCATACTTTCGGTGCCAGCCTTCAAGGGCACAGACAGGCGAATCGGAAGCGCTTTCGTATGAGACATCACGTCTTTTTGGTGAAAAAGGGTGGACGAGACGACAGCCACGAAGACTAGGGGGTCAGGGCTAATTGAAGCTCGCCCCTATATTCTGAAGTCATCCGGACACTCAAGAAGAGGAACGAACAGCCCACGGCCCGAAGTGACCCCTGAGCTGGAGGCAGGGGAGTGCGATGCTCGATGACTCTAGCTGCGTAAGCAGGGGCTGGTCTGAGTCTCTCGACACGTCCGTATGTCCTGCGCTAGATTAGCATCCCCCGCGCAGTCCCCAGCGTGCCCGTGACTCAGCACCGGCAGCGCTGCCGGGTCTGCTAGGCCGCCCCACGCCAGCGACTCACCGGTTGAAGTGATCCACCACACTGAGCAGCACCAGGGGGTGGACCACCACCTTCTGCACCGCCAGCTCCGGCATCACGACACACCCCGCCCGGCAGGCCCGGCTTATAGCGACCCGCCAAACACCGGCAGCAGAAATAGCTCCCGCGGCGACTCCAGGCTCGGCCCCTCCTCTTCCGGCTCTGCCGACGTCGCGCGCCTTCCTTCTTCCGCTCCCAGAGTGCCTCGGTCGTCGCGCCCTGGTTGTCGCTTTTGCCGTCATTTTGAAGAGGGAAAAAGGGCTGGAAAAGGGCCCGAGAAGAGCCGGAAAAGGGCGGGGGCGGGACAGAGGGCCGCCGTGGGTCACTGGCCAAGGACTAGAGTTTTTTTGGTTTTTCAAAGCTAAAGGGACACTGGGGACTGATAAAGTTTTATCTCTCAGTGTTCGGCTTGCACAGCCACCTGTAGCAGCAACGTTTTTGCCTCAGTTCCTCCTCATCTTATCCCATTTGGAGAATACAGAAAGATACTAAGAAAAAAGTAAATAGTAGTAACTCGTTATTTCCACGACCCAGAAAAAGTTCACCTTTGCTTCAAGTCAAAACCCACCGGAATTTCTTTGTGGAACTTCAAATCTCTAGCATTAGGGCTCGCCCTTAATGTAGATGCGGTAATTTATCTCATCATTATCGTTTTTGTTGTCGGGGAATTTCCCTTTAATCTTTTCGATAGACCCTTGACAGATAATCCATGTGGCACCTTGAAGTTTCCACCTGTCTTTATATTACTTACTGTGTAATTAGAGTTAGAAGAACGCAATTTGTGCCTAGAGTCAGACCATATACGTTGATTTTCCAATCAAAATGTACATAAGTGTTGAAGAAAAGAGGGACGGTAATAAGGAAGTATGTTTCCTTATTATGTTTAGTTAGAAAAGAGAAGAAAGGCAACGAAAAGAAAGTAGGACACAAAGCTAATTTGCAGAAGGAGGCAAATTATATTAATAATTCATACAGCTTTATATGTTTCATTTTAAGTTGCTGTTTCTGTAAACAAAAACAGTACTTAAGCAACTTGAATTTACTTACTGTTTGTACTGTTTTTAAGGAGGTTTTACCTTCCTGTATTTTGACTTGTGATTTTTCTTTTTTTTTTTTCTGGCTTCTCACCCTTTTAAGATTGAATCCTGATCACTAAATGTCAGAGAATACGATATTCTCCCTAGTGAAAACCATTCCCAGAGAATACGATATTCTCCCTAGTGAAAACCATTCCCACAGATTAGACTGATTAAGCAGCCAATGGGAGGGTGACTTGAATGTAATCAGGATTCTTAATGTGTCTGGCACACGAAAATATCCCTTTCCTCTTTTCTACAACTTGGCTTTCTCCTTAGGTTTTCTGCTTTACTCACCATTAAGTAATGTGGAGGTACATATTTTTATTTGTAATTAGTAAAAGAGAAGCTCAGTGTTATCTTTATTTTGAATTATAGCCAGAAAGATAGAAGGGTCATCATGTTAGGGGAAAGATAATGATTGAGTCCATTGAGTTCTTATTGTATGGCAGTCCTATTAACAGGCACTCACAAACATTTAATCCTTTTAATTTCCCTTCCTCAAACTTTGATATACTTACAGATTACCTGGGGACTTTGTTAAAATATAGATTTTGATTTTGTAGGTCTGGGATTGGACCTGAGGTTCTACACTTCTAACAAGCTTTCTGTGAAGCCACTACTTTGTTCCTAAGGCCTATAACGCTCTTTAAGAGGCAGGTATTTTTTATTAATTTACAATTGAAAGTTGTTGCTCATGTCACTCCCCTTCATGAGCTTTTCCTAATCACTTTATTTAAAATTCCATCTTTCTCCCCTCTGTATCTCCTGTTTCTGCTTTAGTTTTCTCTAGAGTATTTAACACTTTCGAATAGTCTGTAGCATTTACTTATTTTGTTCATTGTTTTTCTGCATTATAATGTAGGTTTCTATTTAGTTCACTTCTCCCAAAAAGTACCTGGCACATAGGAGGCACTCAGGGATTACTACATGAATGAATAATTAATTATATGAGCAAATTGGAAAAAAATAAAGAGGCTGAGACATCTGAAGTGACTTTTGCAAGACAGAGGGCTCGTAAGGATCAAATCAGGTTTCTTTGATTCTACTTCCTATGCTCCTGACTGTACCACTCTGAAGCAAAGAAATTGGATTAATTTTATTAAGATGCTGAATTTTAAATTTTAGAAAGTGGTTATGCTTGATTTCACATTGACATTGTGATTATATAAACTAAGCAAGCTGTATAGAAGCAATATGAAATTGACTTTGCACATAAAAAGATTATTCTGTTACACATGTGGAAAAATGAGGAAATTCAGATAAACAAAAAGAAAAATAAATTAAAATCACCTGGAATCTTGCCGTGTAGAGAAAACCAGTATCAACCATAGTCCAAACTGCTACACCTCTTATAGGAACTTGAGCATTAGCTTCCTAACTGGTCTTTCTTCTCCTACTTTGAATTTCTCCTATTTCCATACTCCACTCTGCAGCCAGACTGTTTTTTTTTTTTAAACCTGTTTCAAACCTACACAAGTATAGAGAGAATAGTTTAATAAAACATCATTTCTGAACTTCAAATCTCCTTCTTTTCTTCTGTTCCCCAATTCCTTTCCTCATAGCTAATCACCAGTTACCAGTTTCTGGTGAATCCTTCAGGAAATTCTTTTAAATGAGCCTTTCAGGCCTGTATGTATTGCTTTTAATAAACATATGCAAATAGAATTTAACTCTACATAAAATTCTGAAACTAGCTATTTTTCAGTTGATAATGCATCATTAACACCCTTCTTTATGGCACATCTAGATCTACATCATCATTAATAGTTGCATGTAATAGATTTGATTTTTTCATAATGGTCCCTCTCCATTTGTTCAGAGGCCCAGCTACATTTTCCAACCCTAGCCTCTGTCAGCCTGGAAATGGCTAAAGCTCTCCCAACGCTGTTTCTAGAATGCTATAATTTTCCACTTTATATGACTCTTCTCTACTTTAAATTTGGTACTCTTCTATAAACATTTTTTCTCAATGTCCATTCATTTAACAAATGTTTATTGGGTACTAGCTTTGTGCCAGCAACTGTTTCAGGCAATAAATAAAACAAAGGGCCTGCCTTCTTAGGACTTATGGTCTTGTCAGGGAGGAAGACTGTAAATAAATAAAATGCAAATCTCCTATACTAAATATAAATACATATGATATCAGGAGGTGTGCTCATCCCAAGTGGAAACTACTTGTCATTATCAGTCTGGTAACCACCAATGAACCATGCTTCCCAGCATTTGTATCTCCCAGCATTCCTGCTCTGGTGTAGTTTCCAAAATTGTCTCTGAGCTTGGCCATGTGACTTGCTCTGGTCAATGAGAAAGTGAGGAGACTGTGTGGTCCTGAGCAGAGCTGAGGGTGTAGTGAGAAATAAGCTTGAACTGGCTGGGTAAGACCATGGATTTTTATTGTAAACCAGAAGGTGATATGATAAAAGATGTATTTTTGGAAGGTTAGTCTGACAGTAGCATGCAAAATAGATTCAAAGGTGGAGAGCTAGGAATTATGGAAGACCAGGTAGGAGGCATTTCAAGTAATTTCGTGTGACGTAAAAAAACCTGTAGTGGCAGAGGCAACAGAAAAAAAGGGGGGGGGCGGGTAAATAGATACATTTCATAGAAAAATGGGGAGGAATTGGTGATTGTGTGTGAAAGATGAGGGAGCAAATGAGAAAAAATTACTTCTAGGTTCCCACCGTCTGCACTCTTTCTACCACTTTTCTCCTCTGATTCAAGTTTATTGCTTGAATGTATTATCATCCTCCCTCAGAAAACTTGAAGCTTTTTGTGGAACTAGACAGTATTCAGATATGGTCATTTTCTTTGGTTATAGACTCATTGTAGACATTTATTATATAAGGTCACTTATTAGATTTGTAGTACAGGGAAACTGATTTTTTTCAGAGATATCTTCAGTAATGTGATCACATACTCTGGATTACAAACCTTTGGTGACCTATGATTTTTTTTTGGAAATGTTAATGTTACTTATTAAAAATAAAGATTTTAGTAATGTACTTTTTGTTTGTGATTACGAGAGTAATGCTCACTCATTGTTAAGCAAGTAGTATGGAAATATAAACCTTACAGAGTAAAATTTCCCATAATCGCACCACCCAGATATGATCACTATTAACAGTATGGTGTGTATTCTTCTAGACAGAAAATTTGTCTGAAAGTTTTGAAGCACCTGATTTCAGAGTGTAGTAGCAGCCATTGTGCCTCTTTGGGGGCTACTGGACTTGATAGCACTTGTCATTGTTTATTTTCATCACTCAATCTCATGATTAGATATAGACATAATTAGCTATCCGTTTTGTGATTGAGTCCCACAATTGCTTGGGAGTCCTGACCTCCACATTTCTGAAGATTGACCAGGAGACTTTTGTTCCGGCCTCCTTCCAGTGTGATTAGGGAGCTTTTCGTATTCTTTGTGGGTCCTACCCATCATTTTCAATACTTATACTCTCCCATTTTTTGGAACATTGCTTGGAATTTTCTTCATTTCTTTTAATATTATGATTTGGCTGTCA
>PVKY010013719.1:0-10894 GCA_004027775.1 Bradypus variegatus | reverse complement strand
TATGTATTTACCACCATCACCACTATCTATATAAGGACATCTCCATTTCTTCCACAAAGAAGGAATAAGAGTCAAAGAATTTAGAGAGACAAAAGAAAAAAAAAGAAAGAGAAAAAAACAAAACAAAACAAACATGACAGCTAGGAAGCGACAAAAGGAAAGATAGCATTAAACCAAAGTAAAATGAAGAGTCAGATAACATCACCAATGCCGAGAATCCCATACCCCTCCCCAGTGCTGCCTCCATATGCATTTAGCTATGGTATACTGCCTTTGTTACATCAAAGGAAGGATAATACAATGTTTCTGTTAATTATAGTTTGCATTGATTGTTTTTTCCCCCAGTCCCACCCTATTTTTAACACCTTGCAATGGTGACATTCATTTGTTCTCCCTCATGTAAAAACATATTTGTACCTTTTATCACAATTGTTGAGCACCCTAGGTTTCACTGAGTGATACAGTCCCAGTCTTTATCTTTCCTCTCTCCTTCTGGTGTCCTACATGGTCCTAACCTTCCTCTTGCAACCATACTCACCAGTCATCTTTGTTCAGTGTACTTACATTGCTGTGCTACTATCTCCCAAAATTGTGTTCCAAACCTTTCACTCCTGTCTTTTCCTTTCTGTCTGTAGTGCTTCCTTTAGTGTTTCCTGTAGAGCACATATCTTGTTCACAAACTCTGTCATTGTCTGTTTGTCAGAGAATATTTTAAGCTCTCCCTCATAATTGCAGGATAGTTTTGCCAGATATAGGATTCTTGGTTGGTGGTTTTTCTCTTTCAGTATCTTAAATATATCACACCACTTCCTTCTTGCCTCCATGGTTTCTATTGAGAAATCTGCACATAGTCTTATCAAGCTTCCTTTGTATGTGATGGATTGCTTTTCTCTTGCTGCTTTCAGGATCTCTTTATCTTTAAAGTTTGATAATCTGATTATTAAGTGTCGTGGTGTAGGCCTGTTCAGATCTATTATGTTTGGGGTATGCTGCGCTTCTTGGATCTGTAATTTTATGTCTTTCGTAACAGATGGGAAATTTTCATTTTATTTCCTCTACTATTGCTTCTGCCCCTTTTCCCTTCTCCTTCTGGGACACCCATGACATGTACATTTCTGCATTTGACATGTACATTCCTGTGTTTCGTGTTGTCATTCATTTCCTGGAGACGTTGCTTATGTTTTTCCATTCTTTTCTCTATCTGTTCTTTTGTGTGTAGGCTTTCAGGTGTCTTGTTCTCCAGTTCCTGAGTGTTTCTTCTGCCTCTTGAGATCTGCTGTTACATGTCTCCATTCTGTCTTTCAACTCTTGTGTTGTGCCTTTCATTTCCATAGATGCTGCCAGTTGTTTTTTCGAACTTTCAATTTCTACCTTATGTACGCCCAGTGTTTTCATTATACGCTTCATCTCTTTTGCCATATCTTCCCTCAACTTTTTGAATTGATTTAGCATTAGTTGTTGTCATTCCTGTATCTCAGTTGAAGTGTAAGTTTTTTCTTTTGACCTGGCCATAACTTACTTTTTCTTAGTGTACGTTGTAGTTTTCTGTTTTCTAGGCATCTGGTTTCCTTTGTTACCCCAATCAGGTTTTCGGAGACCAGAATGGGCTCAGATCTCAGAATGGGGCAATATTCAGTATCAGTTTTCCCTGAGGATGTGTCTTAGAAAATTGACACACCCTGTGAGGCCTCAGGCTGCTGTGCTTTTCCTAAACTGCCCAGCAGGTGGTACCTGTCAACCTGTCACTCCAGAGTGGTGTCAGGAGGTGTGGCCTGTGGCTGTTTTCCCCCAGGCTCTGGGGTCTGGTTCTGAATGGAAGGTGGGTAATAGAGCTTGGCATCACCTTTTTCCTCTTGAGGAAGATACAGCCCCTGGGGAGACATTATTTGCATTCAAATAGTTTCTCTGACTCTGCTCTCTCCACCCTTGTCTGGGTCAGAGAGCTGCGAACTGAAAATGGCTGAGGCTTTCTCTACTGAGCCAAAAAAAGGAACAGAAGGCCCCCTTTCAGGGCCAGTCCATGACCACCCTCAGTTTACCCATCAGCCAGAGATAGCACCCAGTCCTTTGGGCTCCCCCTCCCTCCCAGAGAGGTCCTTTGGCTCTCCAAGGTCAGTTGTCACCAAAAGCCTCTGTCTGCTTGTTGGGGATTCGTAGCTTGTTTTGAGCAGTTAACATTTGTTAATTCAAGCCTTGGTTGGAGCTGGGCTGAGGTATATTCACTTATTCTAGCACAGCGAGGCTTTGCAGTTTGGGCTGCCATTGGGGAGGGCCTCTTGGCTCGGGTCTGCAGTTTTTACTTACAGATTTTATGTTGTGATCTCAGGCATTCCTTCCAATCCTGGTTGGTGTATGATATATGGACAGTCACGTTTGTCCCCCAGCAGTTATTCCAGATTATTTACTAGTTGTTCCTGGTTGTTTATTGGTTGTTCCAGGGGACTAACTAGCTTCTACTCCTCTCTATGCCACCATCCTCTACTGGTGGTTTTAATTTGCAGTTCCCTAATGACTGATGATGTGTGTATTTGCCATCTGTATCTTTTATTGTGCTGAATATCTGTTCAACTCTTATACATATATACATACATATATATAATTGGGTGGTTTGCTTTCTTACTGAGTTTTGAGAGCTCTTTACAGATTTGGGAAACAAGTCCCTTTGCAGAGATGTGTTTTGTAAATATTTTCTCTGATTTTGTGGCTTGTGCTTTCATTCTCATAATAGTGTCTTTCAAATAGTACAAGTTTTTTATTTGATGAAATCCAATTTATCAAGTTTTTCTTTTGTTTTGCCTTTTTTGTGTCTTAGCTAAGAAATCTGCCTAAACCAAGGTCATAAATTTTTTTTTCCTTTTAGAAGAATTATGGTTTGGGGTTTTACATGTAGGTCTCTGATTCATTTTGAATTAACTTTTGTATATGATATGGAGTATGAGTTTAGGTTCATATTGCTTACATATGGATGTCCAATTGTTCCTGCACCATTTGTTGAAAAGACTATGCCTTTTCCACTGAATTACCTTAGCTTCTTGGTCAAAAGTCATTTGAGCATTTACGTGTGGATATACTTCTGGACTCTATCCTTCTCCAAGGACTTATCGTTTTGCCATTATCACACTGTTTTATTGTCACTGTATCTTTATAGTATGTCTTGACACTGGGTAGTGTTAGTGTTCCAACTTGGTTCTTTTTCAAAATTGTTTTGCTTTCTCCAGGTCCTTTGGTTTTGCTGTATAAATATTAGGATTAGCATGAGGATTTCCACAAAATAGCCTGGTTTGATTTTGGTTGGATTTGTGTTTAGTCTGTAGCTCACTTTGAGAGAATTGACATCTTGTTAGTCTTATGTTGAATAGAAATGGTGACAGTGCATATAAACTTTGCTTGTTTCTAACTTCAGGGAGAAATCATTTGGTCCTTCAACATTAAGTACGTACTAGCTGAAGCTTTATTTTTAGATGCCCTTCATAAGGCTGAGGAAGTTCCCTTCTATTCCTGGTTTGCTGAGAGTTTTTGTCAAGAATCGATGTTGAATTTTGCCAGATGCTTTTTCTACATCTATTGAGATAATCCTTGGCTTTTCTTTCTTAGTCTGTCAATATGGTGATTTATGTTGATTGATTTTCAGCTGTTGAACCAACCTTAATTTCCTGGAATAAACCTTGCTTCTTCATGATGTATTTTCTTTTTTATATATTGATGAGTTTGATTTGCTAATATTTTGCTAAGGAGTATTGCATCTCTGATTATGAGGGATGTTGGTTTATAGTTTTCTCGTAACATATTTAGTTTTGGTACCAAGATGATGCTGGCTTCTTAATGAGTTGGGAAGTATTCTTTGCTCTTCTGTTTTCTGGAAGATTTCTTGTTGAATTGGATGCCATTTCTTCTCTAAATTTTGGTAGAATTTACCAGTAAAGCCATCTTGGTGTTGATTTTCCTTTTTGGGAGTTTCCATTTTGGAAAACTGAGTCCAGTTCCTTTAATTGAGGAATGTAGAATATAGGGTTATTCACATTATTGATTTATTTCTTCATGCGTGAGCTTTGGTAATTCTTCCTTTCAAGGAATTTGCCCATTTCATCTAAGTTGCAAATGTATCTTCATAGTGTTGTTCATAATATTTTATTACTATTCTTTTAATGGCTCTAGGATCTATATTGATCTCCCTTCTTTCATTCCTCATATTGCAATTTGTTCTCTCTCACTGTTTCTCTCTTTCCCTTGCCAGAGGATTATCAATTTTATTGATCTTTTCAAAGAACCAGCTTTTAGTTTCATTGATTTTTTTCTTTTTTTCCTTTCTGTTTTCTATTTCATCGATTTCTGCTCTTAAGTTTATTATAATTTCATTTTTATTTGCCTTTGGTTGCTCTTTAAACTTATCACAATCTACCTTTGAGTAATAGTATATCACTTCATATACAGTGTATGAACCATGTAACGGTATACCTCTAAATTCTCTTACCCATCCTCTTTGCTTATTGTTAACATGTTTTATATGTGTTACAACCCCAAAATGCATCATTACAATTTTTTTTAGTCAGTTATCTTTTGAATAGATTAAAAAATAAGACAAAAATGTCTTTTTAATATTTACCATTTCCAAGACTGTTCATTTCTTTTTGTATGTCTAAATTTACATCTGGTAAACTAAATCATTCTGCCTTAAGAACTTCCTCGAACATTTCTTGTAGTGCTGTCTGCTGGCTTTGAATCTTCCCACATTTTGTTTGAAAAATTCTTCGTCTTCATTGTCAAAAGATATTTTCTCTGGGTATAGAATTTTGTGTTGATGCTTTTCTTTCAGTACTTTAAAATTGTCATTCCATTGTCTCACGGTTGGCCTGGTTTCTGATGAGAAGTCTCTTGTAATTCTTATCTGTGTTTCTCTGTGTGTTTTGTTTTTTTTTACTCTGACAGTTTTCAAGTTTTTCTTTTACCTCTGTGCCTATACCTTTGCAGTCAGTTGCCTGCACACCTGTGCTACCCAGGGCCTCTCTCCTGCTCTCCTCCTGCTTTTGTTTTATATGAGTACCTGGCAGAGGCACGTGGAGAAGGGCTTGCAAGGGCGTGTGAGCTCCTCTTATTCTGGGACCCCGGGCCGTTCCAAACTGGCCCACAGTTGGGCTTTAAGAATTTGTTACAGTTTTAGTAGGTTCCTTTTCAGTTGGCCTGCACGGCAGCCCCCTTTTTCGCCTGCCTGTGCTTTCCCATGTTCCTTTCAAACTAGGG
Source organism: Bradypus variegatus (assembly GCA_004027775.1). NCBI lineage: Eukaryota > Metazoa > Chordata > Mammalia > Pilosa > Bradypodidae > Bradypus > Bradypus variegatus. Next base: position 5,656 of record PVKY010013719.1, on the reverse strand, counting down.
TTCCTTAGTTGCCTTGTGATCTCAGCACTCTGATGGACTCCGGAAAAATTATGATGCTGTTGATGGCTCAGCTTTCTCTTGTTCACATTGGGAGCAGCTTAGTATTTATTTATTGCAGGTCTCTAAATTCTAAAGGAAAGCAGAAGTCCCCTTTATCTACTTTAAATGGGTGAAAACTGCAAATTATTCTAACCTGGCTTAGGAAAAAAAAACTATTTTTGCTGCATCATTTGCTTGCCTCAGTGTTTGAGGGTGTTGTACAGTCACAGGCTTTATCTCACAGCCCCCACCCCAGGCCCCTTCTCTCCCGCGTCCAGGGACAGAGAGGCCCTTCCCCATGGCCTGCATTCTCAGACTTTCTTGGCCCATTCCTGTCTCCCTGTGACTGTGCTGGTTGAAACTGACTTCTTGTCAGCCATCACTGATTTTCAGAATTCATTTACCCCTTGTCAGAGCTGGGTTTCATTCATTGTCATCTATTTTCTCCCCATCACTACTCATACGCTAGGTTTTTCAGAACAGGCTTCCTAGCCTCATCCATGTGTTTGCTCCAAGGATGCATGAAACCTCGGGGAATGGGCAGAGATTTTTGTCTGAGTATAAAATTGCACTTTCTGTGGAGTTGATCCTTAGTTTTTTAGATTCTCAAGGGGTCCTTAACTCCCCCTCCCTGCAACCCCCCCCCAAAAAAAAGGGAAGAATTCTTCCTCAGGCAGTTTCTTTGATCATTATTTACATGACAGTGTCAATGAAAATGAAAAGAATCCCTTACTTCCTTCTTAGTGTGAAAGATCCAGCAAATGAATAGGATTTTTAATATTGTGTTTTAAACTTCCCTGCAATCTAGGAATGTAGTCTACTTTGTGATAATTTCGAATGGGGCTTGAGTCTACAAGGGCATATACTTTTTCTAAGTTGAAAAACATTCATTTGGACTTAATTAAGTGTGTAGGGCTGGTCCTTGTGATAGTGGTGTTTAACAATATGTTATAAGAAAAAGAAATCCTGAAGTTTTGATTTGGCAAATTTGCCCTGGTGTCTGTCAGTGCACATTTTATTTTTTATTTTGAAAAAAATTTTCACAAGTTGCAGATACAGTATTAAGCACTTTTCCCCTTGAGTCATTTGGGTGTGTGTTGCTCACGTGATGCTCCATTACCTCCAAGTACTTTAGTGTTTGATTCCTACAAGTCAGGAGTAGCTGTTTCACAATCTCAATACCACCCTCTGAGTCAGGCAGTTGACGTGATGCGCCACCGTGCCGTCCTCAGGCACACCAGGTCTTGCCATTTATCCCAGTGACCCCTTTGTCTGAAAGGACCCTGCGCAGTAACGTGACTTGTCTTTAACTTAGTCTCCTTCACTGGGAAATCTTTCCTCAGTTCTTCCTTAACTTTCAGTACCTGGACACTTGTGACGATGACAGGCTCCTTATTTAGTAGAATGTCCCTGATGTTTCCTTGGGGTTAAATTCAGATCGGGCCTCTTGGGCAGGAGCGCCCCCAGCAGAGGTCTGCTTTCTTCACGCCGTGTCCTGTCCTGCTGCTGGTGACGCAGCTGTTTTATCACTTGGTTAGGTTGGTACAAGCCCAGCTTCACTGCTGTGAAATTACTCTTTCCTCATTGTTGTTAATAAGTGTTTTGGGAAGAGGTGCTCTGGGACTGTGTAAATACTCCTTTCCTCTTCAGCCTTCCAGTTTATTCATTTTGAACTCATGGTTTCCTTTTTCGGTCGGTGGATTAGAACCCATTACATCATTGCTTATTTTGATGTTCAAATTGTGTCCCATTTCACCAGTGGAGTGCATTCCAGTTGGCTTCTGTGTCTTTTTGTCCTGCCTCCATCATTCTGTGAGCACTTCCTTGCTTTCTGGCACATGACTTTATGTCAGGCTCATCTTGTTCTTTCCCTGCCATGTTCCTGGAATTGGCCATTTCTCCAGGGAGCCCCAGTTCCTCTTAGTGGACTGTAACATTTAGAAACTGAGATCTGGTGTTGGGTGCGCCATCGGGCAGAGGAAGGGCATGCGTATGTGTTTATAATATGTGCATGTGTTCTTTGTGTACACACATTTATAGCTGTATTTCTATAACTATCTGATTTAAAATAATTGCACATTTACATTGATGCCTTCAAGTCCAACCCAACCCAACCCAACAGGTTTTTTTCATTTTGCATATCTGAAACTCCCTCTTCAACAGAGAGAATCTTGGAATCTATTCTTCATATATTTACTGACTTGATGGAGCCTCCCATGAACTGATGTCTCATGCCTGCCGTCACCATCCCTCTTGGGCTCCTTCACCTGCCCCGGTCCCTTTCTCCCTTTCTCCTAAAAGCGCCTGCTCTTGTCACTCTGCCTGGGCACCCGCCCCCAGCCGATCACCCCTCTGCGAGTAGGTGCATATTCCTTCCTCACCCTGCAAGGGCTCCGACCCCTTGTTGCACTGGACAGCTCCATCCTGACCGTGACAGTTGCCCTCATCCCAGAGCAGGTGCCGACCTTGCACAGCCCCTCCTAGTGGCTTTAGAACTGAATTGTTCAAGAGGGCATTTCAGCATTTCCAACAAGGGCTTAGGATGCTAGGCTTGGCCAGCCCAGGGGAGGCAAGATACTGGTAACCAAGACTGAGAGTTGGGCCCAAACTGGGAAGATACTGGAATCCCATTTTGTGCAAGCTTAGGTGCTTCTGGGATAGTCAAGAGTAGGACACTTTCGCTTAGATAGCTGGCAACTCCATCTGGCCGGAGAAGAGGCTGGTTGTGGATTTGGGGCTTGGGGGAGGGCACTTGTGTAGAATGGTCTGTGACCAAAGGGAGGGGAGCAGAGCCAGGACCCCAAGGCATGTAGAGAGTGGTGTGCTGTGACAGAGACCCAGCTGAGCCGCCAGAGGGCAGGGGTTGGGATAAACCAGTGGAGGAGATTCAAGGTCAGCGTTGTCACAGCTGCTGCTGCTGTTGCAGTGAGAAGTAGGGGACATCGGACCATGGGGGCTTGAAGAGAGAATGGGAGATGAGGCAGTGAAGGCAGGGTGGCAGCCTGGCTGGCAAGGCAAGAAGAGAGGGTGCTAGGGACAGGAGCCCCAGGCGGGACATGAAGATGAGAAGGGCCCGAGCATGCTCTTGCCTGCGGGGAAGGGCCCTTGGAGGAAGAAGCCTTTGAAGTCATCTGTGCAGTCGGAAGAACTTCAAAAGATGGCCTGGCATTGTGCCATATCACAGAGCTTAAACAGTCTTGTTTTCTTCAAGACCCCAGCATGATTTCTTCCAGTCATGGCACTTTGGCAAGTGACTTGGCTGTTTCGCGCCTTGGTTTCCCTCATCTGTAAAACGGAGCGAATGACAGCTTCTGCCCCACGGCCAGAGGGAGACTTGCAGGGAGCACAGGCGTGGCTTGTTCAGAGCCAGGCATGCGGCAAGGGGTGCAGCATCCCTCCGACACCCCCTCGCTCCCTGCTGCCTCCCCATCCAGGTGCTGCATGGGGGGCCAGAGCCTCTCCCTGAGTCTGCTCCCCTTTTGCTTTATTCTGTGTGGATCACTGCAAAAGAGTGATAAAATAAACATGCCTCATTTAACCAAAGTTATTAAGTGTGCCAAGGGCAGCTGTTCAATCAGAGCTGAACGTCTCTAGCAGATGTCTGATTGTGGGATACACAAGTTTTCCTGTTTTCTTTTCTAAATTTAATATTAAATATGTCAGGTAACAATCTGAGAGAATTCCCTGTGCCTTATTTTAAGCACGTGAGTGTCAGATCAGTTTTGCATGTGTTCGTGGTGTGGGGGAAGGTAATTAAGAGTTGTTGACCTTTTAGGCTGTAGACATGTTCCAAACTCTCAGAACAGTCTGTGCTGGATTGGAGCTGCTTGGATTTCAAAGATGAGGGGTGGGGGAACTTAAAAATAGGATCTCACTTTTCAATCTATTTTTGTGTACCTATGCAGCTATTAGCTGGTTAAACACACAGACACACACACATGTTGAAGATAATACTGCTTCCAGAGGCTCTGAGAGAGGACATGCAAGTATTTTTAATGTGACCCTTGAGGTTTTTTTGTGGTGACAAGCATTTTGTCACCAGAATAAAGAACAAGTGCTATACCCGTTCGAAACAACTGTGTGGCCCTCCTAAGAGAGAATGGTGCCCCCTTCTTTGATTGTCCCGTGCGTGGTTCAGGAAGGCTGAGGTGTGAATTCTGGCAGAATGAGGAGATGTTTGCAGGTCTTCAGAGCCCCCCAGGAAGGAGCGGAGAGGCTAGGGGGCCGGGAGCTGGTGAGCCGCCTGCCCACACCTCTTTCCCCACGCCTGCTTCTCCCTCCCTCGAGATAATCAGATGCTGTTTTACTTAATAGAAATGACACTTGCCTCTTTTCAAAGAAGCAGGGGAGAGGATGTTTTGTTTTATGGCCGACCATTTAATGCTACAGCAGTGATAGCAAAAACAAGCCCCATACCTTGTAGGCAACTCGCCTGTGGTTTAGAGCACAGAGTAGATGAGCTGAATGCTGAGCAGAAGGGAGTCTGATTGAGCCAAAATATTTTTTATGTGGGGGCTAATGATGGCTGTGCATCATGAGAGGTAAGAACACTAAAGATTTGACAGTTGCACAGAGATTCTATTATCCCAAGCAAATGTTTGGGAGGTACTTTGTTTTTCTCCCATTCCTTAGAGAAAAGCAGCATAGATTTTCTTCCTGCTTCCACACACGTGGGCCTTAAGAGACCCCGTGTACGTGAGCTCAAGATAGTATTGATGGACCGTTGTGTAGCTCCTGGGTTTACAGAGTGCCCACAGACTTTGTCATTTGCTTTTTAAGACGAACTTGGGATTGATCAGTCGGTTGGTCAACAAATATTTGTTAAGAAAAAACTTACCTGTTAAGTCCTGTGCCGTATACAGAAGAAATGTGAGTTGGTGACCCTTGCTCTCGAGGTGCTTCTAATGTGGCCGGGAGATAAGTCTGGTGGTGCCTTGAGATGGGAAAGGGACCAGCCCCCGCACGCTCTGTGAGTCCTGGGGGTGGAAGGAGAGGAAATGGTGGGAGCTTCTGAGCCAGGGCCGGAGGAAAGGGCTCCTAGGGGAGGAGATGGGCATGCAGACACAGGAGAGTCCTGGCTTGGCCCCCGTGCGCCACGGGGCACTGGGGACTGTAGTCACGCGCTTCTCTCCTGCCCACCAGCCATCACTCTGCACACCTCCGTGTCGGGAGCCAGAATGTCTGCTCTTTGGGGCTCCTGGTTTAAGCCCCGTTACCTCCATCTGGTTACACAGTATCTCTGTCCCCCTCTGAAGGAGGACTGTGTAACTGTATGAAGCTTCCAAAGTGAATTTTGTGAGAGCCCTAAGGCTTGTGTTTTTTTTTTTTTAATTCAGTTTTATTCAAACACATTCACATAACATACAGTCATCCATGGTATACAGTCAACCGCTCGCAGTATGATCATCTAGTTATGCGTTCATCACCACAATCTACTTCTGAACATTTTCCCTACATCAGAAAGAATCAGAACAAGAATAAAAAATAAAAATGAAAAAAGAACACCCAAACCATCCCCCCATCCCATCCCATTTGTCATTTAGTTTTTATCCCCGTCTTTCTACTCATCCATCCATACACTAGATAAAGGGGGTGTGATCTACAAGGTTTTCACAAT
>PVKY010013718.1:0-10896 GCA_004027775.1 Bradypus variegatus | reverse complement strand
GGAGATTTGAGGCTGTAGCTACAAGTCAAGGAACACCAAGGTGTGCGGGCAACCATGAGCAAATCAAGGGAGGATGCTCCCCTAGAGTTCCTCGGATGGAGCTGGGCACTGCCGGCACTTTGATGTTGACCTCCTAGACTCCAGAATTACAAGAGAATGAACTTCTTTTGTTTTAAGCCACTTAGTTGTGGTAATTTGTTACCGCAGTCCTAGGGGACTTAATACAATCGTGTTCAGTTCTTCTCATTTGTCTTAGTAGAAGGGTTGGTCTGCACCATTGCCAGAAGTCTCTTGTTTATCGTTCAAAGGGGTTTCACACAGGTTCTTTTACATGTTTCCATAGTCTGTCAACACACAGCCGATGTCTAGAAAAGACATGCCCAGGGCAGGACCCACAGGTGTAGACACGAGTGGGTGCACTGCACCAGCTACATCCTTCCAGGTGAGCACCTGAAAGAAGCCACTACTTTTTGAGCCTCCTTTTGTGCTGTGAAGGACCCAAAGTGTTAACTTTTTTTTATTAAGCTAAGAAATCTCTCAGGATTCATCATATTGTGTTCTTAGAAAATTTCCACCTCTCATAAAGCTTTCCAGGTTACTTAATTATAAGTTTCCAAGTAGTTGCTGGGGCAGGATAAGGGGCTTCAAGATGCACAACCTAACCTCAGCCTTAATAATGTGGTTTCGGGAAAAAAAGAAATGTAATTAAGAAAGTAAAATGACAGATCAGAGAAATGTAATCAAGCGAGCCAGTCTTACAGAGCCTTATTTATTATCCATTTCCTCTCGAGACCCAGCTTGGAGAATGAAAGTCACGGTGAGTCCGCGTTGAAGCCTGGCTCAGAGTCGCTGTGGGCTGCTGCCCCTGTCCCCAGGCCACATCCTTTCCTGAACTGCACCAACAGCCCGAGCGTGAGAGCTGGGTGTTAGGGAGGCATGGAAATGAAGAGGGGTCATCGTACAAGGTGGAGAATGGGGTCGGGGGCCACCTCTCTATGAATGAACAGAGGATGCTCAGTGATGGGGGCTGCAGGCAGGGGAGGAGCCTGTGAGCTCTCTGCCTACAGGTGTGTGTTTTAGCTCAATCATACTAGAAACCTCTTGTGTCACTTGAAGCAGATACTCAAAAACAGATTTAACTTGTGCCAAATTTAATCAATTGATGCTGTGATTTTGAGAAAACAGAGACTTTCTGGGAGAAAGATTCTGAGGTTGGACCAACATCAGTGGAAAGGGTTCTGTCAAGACTGGAATCAGCCGTAGCCTTGGGACGGCAGAGGCAGCACGAGTGTTGTGCGTCTGCCACGTCGCTCATTAAACTAGGCACACAGTGACAATGATGCCATCAGTTTCTACAGCAAGTCAAAGCACATCGGTGCATAGAATTTCACTTGTTCCTAACCCTCACGAGGCAAAGCAGGTATCATAAATCCCATTTTACAAGTAAAAAAACTGCAATGCAGAATGTAACATGATTTGACCATGTTATCCACAGCTCCTTACTGGCCAGAGCTCTTATTCCTACTCAACCATCCCATCATTAAAAGAAAGACAAGTAGGTAGCTGATGACCAGGGAATCAGGTGAAAAAAATGAAATAGGCAAACATATTTATAGCATTGCTCTCAAAGGACACTCCCTAACAAATAATGGCAATTGCCCTAACAAATAGTGGCAATTCTATCCATTCATGTTAAAAAATTAAACATATAATTCAAATTTTGATAAAAGATAAGTAAATGATAAAAATTGTAAATGATCATGAATACTGACTTACTTTGTATTAGAAAGAGGAATAGCATAATAGTTGATGTTGCAAAAATAATAGGAAATATAAAAGCTGTCTTTATGATTAAAAACTTTATCTGCTAATCATTGTGCACATCCAAAAACAAAGCAGGAAAAGAGTGACTCAATTGAGTTTAAAAACTATTTTCTGGGATATGTGGTGAATATGGAGCTATCAACTACTGCCATATAGTATTTAAGTATGGATTAGGTGAGCACACAAATAACTATAATCCGAGATAAGATATGATAGTTGCCATTGGAAAGACATAGAAAATATCACAGGCAGTTATAAAATCAGGAGATTTGGAAATAGCCATTCAGAATGATGAATGGATTAGCACAAATATCATTTTTCTAATTATTGGAAATTTACTGTCAAATATAAGAAGAAAAAAGCAATAAACAAAAAAGAGGTATTCTCTTCAATTTCTTGGACTGACTCTCATCCTGTGTCTTAGTTTCCCAGCTGCTATGACAAATACCAAACCATGCATTGGCTTAAAAACAGGAACTTACTGGCTCACGGTGTCAGAGGCTGGGGTCTCCTCCCGGGTCAGTGCGTTCTGGCCAGCAGTCCTCAGGGTTCCTTAACTTAATTCACCGCATCCTGTAAATCGCCGCTTCCTGGAATCCTCAGCTGGACAGGAACAAGCCATGTCTATCCTGAATTCACGTACAATGACTGGCGTTCTAGGATTGTAGATAGCCAACATTCAATATAAATCAAACTGATCTCCAGACTCACGGTGTGAATTTCAGTTTCTGCTTACAAATCTTCATATGTTAAGAAAATTAAAAATGGTTGAAGAGGTTGATGCATTTCCTTCCACCTACAAATAGAAATATTTTTAGACTACCCAGCACAGACACTCACCTATGTCACTCCATATCTCTCCTGGAACCATCTGACAGCCCCTCTGCATCGAGTGTTGGGCATTAAACTCCCTTTCGGTTGTAAGTTCTTTTCTCCTGGCTAGACGTTTCTGTGACAGACGGGGAGAGAGCCCTTGGCTACATTTTTAATTTCTGACATTTTCTCATCCATCGATACTCTTCACAGTGACATTTCCTCCACCCACTTATGTCTTGGTGCTTGGGTCCTTGTGGGCCAAAAGCAAAACTGAATGTCCCCCCTTCCTGATGTGGTGCTTTCAAAAAAATGGCTGCACATTCCTGAGGACTCCTCACTTCAAGCACTGGGTCTGTGCCCCCTCCCCTCTAACCTGGCCGGGCTGGTCACGGCTTCAGTCAGTCGATAGGGTGGAGGGGACGCTGCGTCGGCTAACGAGGAGGGGTCACGAGAGGCGGTGCAGTGTCCCCGGGGTATCTTGGAACACTTGCTTTGGAATGCTCCTTCCCAGCCCCCGTGCGGTGAGCTCCCCAGACCACCTGGCGGCCACGTGTAGGTGTTCTGCTCACCTGTCCCAGCTGAGCCCAGCCCTCGAGACTTCCAGTCCAGGAACCAGAAATCAAAGTGAAGAAGCTTCCAGATAATTCCAGCCCAGCATCAAGTCATCCCAGCCATTCAAGTCTCTCCAAAGGAGACTCCAGGCTCCCCTTCCGTGCAATTCCTGAGCCTCAGAATCCAGGAGCCTAATAAACAGCTGTGGCTTCAGCCAGCTAAGTTTGGGGTCATTTGCTACACAGTATCAGTTCCAGAGCCCCCACGATTACTTCTGTCACACAATTCAAGCTTGTCAAGGTCCCATTTCCCAATCTATTTCTATCCTCATTCCCTGCCAGTCTTTCTGTCTTACCACTCACCCAATTTCACACCAATATTTTTCTCATTGCCAATATTTTGGTATATTTACTTCCATTTTTAAAAACATTTTACTATTATGGAACATTTTACTATTATGGGACATTTCCATTCTTTTCCATTTGGGGCAATATTAAATAATACCACCATGAATATCTTTGCATGTAATTTGATGCTTGAGTTTGAAATTCATTTTTTGGGCTAGATTTTCAGAAGTCCTATTACTGTGTTAAAGAACATTAACAATTTAAGCCTCTTGAGGCATAATGCAAATTTATTTTCAAAGAGTTCTAACAATCTAGAATGACACCAATAATATATGAGCATGTCTCTACCACTATACCTTCTCCAGTAAAAGGAAGTGCTATATTTAAGGAAAATATTAATTTAAGCATAAAATTCATAGTTTCATGTATCTCACAAACACATGTAGATGTGGAAGGACAATGGAGAAAGCTGGCACAATAGACATTTTACAGTGTAGGGGACAAAAGGAGCTAGAGAGGGAGCTTAAAAATAACAGCTGTCAAGCCTGGGAGAGAAAACAGGAATGAGATGAGACAGAAGAGAGATGGAGCAATAGAAAGGAAAGAAGACTCAGAGAACAACCAAAGCCAAGATGCGAGGCCAGAGAAAATCACAGACACGGGACAAAGTCCACGGAGCGGTGTGTACCCCGTGTTGAGGGGAACTCTAAAGCTGAGCCCAAGCTGTTTGGGAGTTGGATTTTGGGGCGTGCTACACGTGACTCAGTGTAGAAACTCAATGTAAGGCCCAGCTAAGGGATTTTAGAATAGCTGTGTCTGAGAATGAGACCAAGATATTGCAGAAATCAGACAAGCGTCAGTAAGAGAATAAGAGAAAACAACAAACCTCGACTAATTATGTTACTACGATAGGATTTTCCACCTTATCCCCCCATGGTTCCCCCTCAGAGCGTAGCTAGAAGTTAGAATGAAAGCTTCTAATAAAGTAGAAAAATAAATTAGAAAAACATAAAGAAATTAGAAACAAAATTACAAGAAACTATCTGGAATCATGTGAATGTGGCCAGAGTTTTAAATACCTATATCATTATTTTTCAGAACCAGTAACACTTCATCTTTCTTCAGGAAAAGCAGCTCCTGGAACTAAGAAGTTTTTAATAAGAATGTTCAAAATAGCATTTTAATGAGTGTGTTCATTGAAGTCCCACTGCTTAACGGCCAGCACACTGCACTGACGCATTTTTCCCCATATATCCAAGCTTGCAATGAAAACATCTGGTTTATATGGCCTTCACTTTTGGCAGTAGTGCATTATGTAAATAAATATCTGCTTAAAAATACATCCCACAGTTGAAACTGATATCATCAGCTACCCAGTTTTCCAAGAACGGTATGGGCCAAACCACCAATTAAGTCTTCCGAACAAGAGGAGAAGTGAACAGCAGATATAATAATCAGCTTTTGTTCAGACTCTGATGTGTTGGCATGGGGAACCTGTGTAATTTGAGGTGCTTGAGGCCATTGAACATGTCGAGGGAAATATATTTTCCCCTAGATCACACTCAAGTGTTTGGCACACCCAAGTCACATGTACAAACAAGTTAATATGTTCTTTTCTGCTTGGTCAGGAAATGAGCAAATGGAATATTCTAGCTATAGAGTTATTCCCAAGATATCAGGTGTGTACCGTCCATTACCCAAGGTCATTTATGCTTATAGACTGATCTGCAACGCTCTCAGGATTTCCTGTGGGTTGTCCTCTTTCATTAGCCCAACAGTTCTAACAAAAAGGTACCAATATCTCCATTTCTCCAAGCCCCGGCCCTGGGTAAATCCAGCCACCTGCTCACGGGGAGCTCAGCACAGAGGACGCAGTTCCAAATCAGTGTCCTGCCACGCAGCTGGCCCACACCCCACGCTCTGTGCCTGGGGAACGGCAGCCTGAGGCTTGGGTGCCCACGTGTGCCTCAGTCTCTCTGCTAGATCATCAAGCCCCTCAGTATGAACTCGACAGGGTAGCTGCACGCAGCTCAATGAATAATAAAACATTGTGTAAGACTCCGGGGGCCTGGAGACCTCCAACCTCATTGTCTGAAGAATCTTCTCCTGTACACATCAGCCCCCCAAACGGGACAGAAAGAGCCCCTCTCTCTCCTGTCCAGATGCTCCCTGAGACCACTGCAGGTGCTTTCCAACGTGCTTTCTTTTCCCACATGGACGCCATTCCCCATGAGCCAGCGGCAGTTTTGCTGTGGGCCTTGGACAGGACTGGCATTGGCCCGGCGGTGCCACCACCGTCAGCCAGGACCTGGGAAGGTGCCTCAGGGTGCCTGGGCTCAGCTCACTCTGCCAGGGACTCTGTGGCTTCCCTCCTGCTCTCGGCACCTCGGTCGGTGGTTTTGTGCACCTGGGCACAGGCCATGCCATTAGAGGAGAGGGTGCAGTGGGAGCAAAAGTCAGAGGGGCCCACGGAGCTGCGGACCCCTACCCCCTTCCAGGCTCCTCTGCAGGGGGCTGGGCATCAGCTTCCCGGAAGCGGAGGCAGCAACAAGCAGCCATGTGCAGGTGGAGAACCAAAAAGGAGGCCCACGGAGACAGTGGTGCAGAGGCTGGGGGGCAGGGCAGGGGGACGCTGGGCAGGGCAGGGGGACGCCGGGCAGGGCGGGATGTTAAGGCAAGCCCAGTGGAGGGCAGCTTGAGCCAACCCCCCAGGGGCTCTGGACTTGAGGGTTGCCTCAGAGTCCCTCCCAAGTCCCCGCCCCTGCCAGCCATCGGGCACCCCCAGAGGTCCTGGGGAGGGGGCACCTGAACTCACAAGCTCCTCCAGCCCAGGAGCCTGTGGTCAGTCTCTCAGGGACAAGCCGCAGCTGCTGGACACTTGAGGGGGGCAGGCAGGTGGATTGCGGGGATTGGGGTGCAGCACTGGCATTGTCCACCACAGGGAGTGATTATTTCGCTTATTTAGGGTGTGGGCACCTTGTCCTTACAGCCAGACGGCTTTTTGCTCTGTGCCCCTGACCCTTCCCTGCACCTCCCACGTGGGCCCTGACCGCCTTGGAATTAATCTCACAGCTTCCGGACTGCAGAGGGAAACAACTCGGATTTTAGAAAGGTGATTCCCAGCATCATGCTCGCCCCTGCCCCCAGATGGCCCCGAGGATTTCCACGGCCCCCGCCAGGCCAGAAAACTCAGCCGACCCCCTGCCTCCTGGGAGCTGAGTGCTGGGCTCTCACGCGGTGGTCTCCCCACGTGCTGCCGTACGGACAGGGACCTGAACCTGGGAACTTTAACCCACCATCCAGTCCTCACGCGCCACTGACCCCGAACACCTGGCCTCAAATCCCAGCTCTGCTGCTACCAGCTGGGGCGGGTCACCCAAGCTGCCCATGCCTCAGTTTCCTGCTCTAAGTGGGAGAGAAGCAGCACCAACTGCACTGGGTGTCGGGATCGTTTACGTAAAATACACGGTGCACGGAACACAGGGACAGTTCCATACGCCATCCCTCATCATCGCCATCACTACCCAACTTCTTTCTGTCTTCTGATTGTTTAAAATCTGAGACGAGGTGAGATGTAATGTCAGACATCCTGGATCTCCAAACCCCATCCGATTTCATGTTGGGCAAATGAGACCGGGAGGGTTGTGTTCAGTCACCGATCACACAGACTGAGGGATGCAGAAGAGAGAGAGAGAGAGGTGGTGCTGGCAAGCAACAAGAGCTAATAGGTAAATTTGATATCATCAAAATTAAAAACTTTCATGTATAGAAGGAAGTTATCAAGAAAGTAAAAGACAAACTACAGAATGGGGGAAATTAGTTTCAAACCATATATTGGATAAAGGTTTAATATCCAGAAAACATTAAGAACACCTACAACTTAACAACAAAAATACAACCCAATTTAAAAATGGGCAAGGAACTTGAATAGACATTTCTCCAAAGAAGATACGCAAATGGCCAATAAATACAGAAAAAGAAGTTTAACATCATTAGCCATTAGGAAAATATCAATTAAAACCACAGTAAGAGATACACTTCACACCCACAAGGATGGATATTATTAAAACAAAAACAAAAACAGAAAATAACGTGTTGGGAAAGATGCAGAGAAATTGGAACTCTGGTGTATTGTTGGTGGGAATGTAAAATGGTGGAAAGCAATACAGCAGTTCCTCAAAAAGTTAAATATAGAATTACCATTTGACTTGACAATCCCACTTCTGCTATATAGCCAAAGTGAGTGGAAATAGGGTCACAAAGAGATACTTGCACATCAGTGTTTATAGCAGCATTAGTCACAGTGGCCAAAAGCTGGAAACAACCCAGATGGGCATCAACAAATGAACAGATAAACAGAATGTGGAGCATACCCACTATGGAATACTAGTTACTCATAAGAAAAAATGAAGTTATACAACATAATGCAAGATGAAAGAAACTTGAAAGCATTGTGCTCAGGGAAACAAGACACATAAGGACAAAAACTGTATGATATCACTTGTAAGAGATGCTACAAATTGCAAACCCACAGAGAAGCAGACTAGAGATTCCTGGGGGAGAGGGGAACAGAAGGAAGGGCAAAGAGCAAACATTTGTTTAAATAAATAAATAAAATTAAAAATAGAACTATGGGAAAGTACAGAAAGTGAAAACACTATATAGCAATACCAATTAAGCTATATTCAAAGCAACACTCAGAAGAAAATATAAAGCCATTAAAGATTTTACTAGGAAATAGAAAATATTGAAAACAAATAAACTAAGCATTTAAGCTACTAAAATTATCACCAAAATGATCCAAAAGAAGTTAAGAAGAGAGGCAGAAATCAATGAATTTGAAATGAAAAACAGTAGACTTGATCAATAAAACTAAGAATTGTTTCATTAAAAAGACCAATAAATTACACAGTCCCATGATGATCCTGTCCAAGAAAAGAAAAACATATATCACATGTTAGAAATGACTAAGGAGATAAAACCACAGATATAAAATTTTATTAAGTAAAAGAGAATATCATGTCCGATTATTTGCCAAGAAATGAAAATCTCAATGAAATAAATGGGGAAAAAAATGATAGTGCTGGGCATTCCAGATCCACACTTTCTGGGAACTGCTGAAGAACCTGGGACTCTTGCCTGAAACCCTGAGGACTATAGAGGAGAAGGCAGACACCTCGTGAAGGGCAGTGACGTGGACAAAACAAGATGGCACGAGCAAGGGTGGAGGCTGGCACTCAGAACAGGAATCCGAGCGGAGGCTTCCAGCCCCCATGGAACACAACATGGACCAATGGATGGAAGATTCCTGAAAGCAAAATTCTGGCTCAACCAATTCTCTGGAAATACAGCTGAAGCTCTCAGCTCTTCAATATATAAACATTTTGTCTATCTATCCATCCATCCATCCATCCATGTATCCATCCATCATCTATCTAATCTATCTATCTATCCATCATGTATCTAATAAACAAACACCCTCCACCCCGTGTCCCCTCTCCCTCTGAGAGCCAGCTGGGAGCAAGATTGCACCCATCTCCCACGGAAGCTGGGGGAACACCTCCACCCCCATGGGCTCCCCAGTTCAGGAGGGGGTCTGTCCTTTGGAAAGAGGATCGAGAGCTGGAGAAAGTGATGGCTCACCCAATGGCAGGGGATCCATGCAGCAAAAGGGTGGATTGGGGTGACTCAGGGACAGGGCTGGCTTCGTGGGGCCCACCCTCCCTCCTCCTCAGGAGACACAGTGAGAGCAAAGCTCCAAGTCAAAGGAAAACTCACACACATTCTCACTCCTTGTACTTGAGTTGTGCTTGCAGGACATATTCTTTGTCAGAGAAAATGGACATAAATTGTAATTTACTTACACTGACAGAGGGAAGTGGTATCAGCTTCAATTACTCATGGGGAAACCAAGACTGAGAAGACAAGCATTTACCCAAAGTCATACAGCAAGGAATCCAAACTGGGCTTTCCGACTGTAAGACCGTCTTCACCACAAACCGCAGCTTTGCCATCAGCATCTCTAGATCACCACCAGTGGCACATCCCCAGCCGATGAAACCAGGACCACCTCACAATCCCTTCTTCAGCTCCTGCCCATAGTCAGAGCAGGAGATGATAATATCCCTTAGAGCTGCTTTGCCAAAACACAGAGAAGGGCGCGCATCTATTGGCATTGAAGTCTCAGAACACTAGCTGGTTCTCAGGGCGACAGTGCGTTGAGCCCTTCCTGGGATGAGTGCACCAACGGTGCAGTTACACAGCAGATGAGAAGGGCCTGCTTCCTTGTGGCAGATGTTGACATCAAAACAAAACTGTGTGTGTGTTGATATCAGTCATGGGGTGAAATTCCAGCCAGACAGGCAGCGTGACCAATGCCAAGTACTAAGACAGTTAGTCAGAAACTCAACTTTTGTCAAAAGGAGACACGTGGCTTGTTTGAGGAACATTCAGGAAGTTGTCACTGAACAGAAGGGTAAAGCTCGTTGGCTCAGGGAAGGAGCAGGTCGGTTTTAGGAGCTGCCTGCACTTAACCCATAATCCACAGTCCACACTCTCAGCCTGTCCAGGTGTTCATGTGAGACGAGGCCAGAAGCTTTTTTGGGGACCCTCCCTGAGCTCCCAGGAAGTGAATCCCCGGAGAATGGGGCTCTGTGCGAGGATGGGACTGAGCCACCCTCTGCTGAGGAGAGCAGGCCCATGGCTTAGTTTCCGAGCTGCTACGGCAAGGGCCACAGCAGGGTTGGCTTCAGGGCAGGAATGCCCTGACTCGCTGGCTCAGAGCCCGGAAGGCTGGCTTCCCCCGGGGCTGGCTGCATTCTGGGTGGCTGGTGGTCCTTGGGTTCCGTGCCTTTCCCATCACTGGGCGATGTCCTCTCCTTTCTCTTCCAGGTTCCGTGGTCTTCTGGCCTCCGGCCCCTCCCCGTGGCTTTCCCTCTGGGAGGCCTCCAGCGGATGAGGACATACCCTGGTTCTGTTGGCCACACCTTAACTAAAACTAACATCTTCAAAAGGTTCTATTCACAAAGGGCTCGCCCACAGAAATGCGATCAAGATAAAGAATTTTCCGGGGCAGAGTGGGGTGCATACTTCAACCCACCACAGCATGCGACTCATGGGTCCAGCGAGCCATATCAGAGAAGTCAGGATTGGAAATGTATTTGTCTAGGAAGCATCTGTGGAAAGCCTTCTGTCCGATGACAGGCCCCCTTGAATTACATGCAAAAGCGACAACGTTTTTGAGAATCTTGCATGAGCACATGCTCCCCCAGCCAGGACTGAAGAGACGTCCTCAGACCAAGAGCAAGGGGCTGCTGCCCAGGCTTTGGGGTACGGCTGGGTTTCTGCCCCAGTGCTT
>PVKY010013717.1:0-10897 GCA_004027775.1 Bradypus variegatus | reverse complement strand
ATCATATGCTTTGGTAGAATGTCTGCATTTTTCTAGATCTTTCAGCATGTGTGCAGGCCGATGGCCAGTCAGCCCCTGCTAGCCCACATGGCTCCCGCTACTGGGAAAGCATCAGCCCCCACGGTGCCACCACAGCAGGAGGCACCAACACATCCTACACAGTTCACAAAGAGAACACCTGCAAACACTCCAGAATCTGGGAAACTCATTCCAAGGACATTCCTGTCCAATATACCCAACTTGGCCCACCTGCTCTCTGGTTCCTAAAACTCTTGTAACAAGAGACTAAACTTTTTATTCTATAATTAAAGTTATAGCTGAAAATGCAAATACCCCTGGGAGAAACACCACACCAACTCTGCATCAGTCACACTAAAGGGAGATTAATATTTGATTCTTGGCTGGTAATAAGAGGAGCATGCAAACAGTAATATACTATCTATGTTTTCTGCAATTTTCTTTCTTCATTTAAAAATAGATCCTGGAGATCACTCCATAGAGCTAGCTGCCTAATCCTTCTTACCAGTTATCAATAGATATTTAGCATGTTTTCAGTAACTGCCTACCATAACCATTGCTGCAAAGGCCTTATCCATATAATTTTGTGCACTCCTATAAATAAGTCTGCAGGATAAATTCTTAGAAGTGGAATTGTTGAGTTAAAGGGTATGTGTTTTTAAAATGTTGATAAAGATTGACAAATTTACCCCAACTTACAATCTCACAATACTTTAAAAGATGTCAGTTTTTCCATATTGAAAAAAAATGGTATTTCTTTCTCCTCTCAAATTTTAGTTTTACAAATTATCTTGTTTATGCCCAAAATTCTTAGGGTTTCTTTTCTAAATAAATTATTTTGATTAAAGAGAGAGAGAGAGATCTAAATACAAATTATTTTTTCCTGAAGACAAATTAGGTGTACAAACACTATTTACTGATTAATCCATCTTTCCCCTGCATATTTTCAGTTTCATCTTTATCGTATTCTAAATTTCTCTCTATATTTGAATCTGTTTTTCCAATATTTTATTACAAAATTTTCAAGCATTCAGCAATGTTATGAGAATTTAACTGGAAAACATGTATACCCATCCAATTAGATTCTACTATTAACATTTACTATACTTGCTTTTACATATATCTATTCAGATGTATAGACGTATGCATATTATTAACCAGAGCACAAGAGTTTGTTCCAGATTTTTCTTTTGAGATAAAATTTGTAGTTTAAAAAAATTGTACAAATCTTAACTGTCCATTCAGTGGGTTTCATATTTGCATACACCTGTGTAGCCCAAACCCCTATCAAGTTACAGGACTGAATCTATTTCTTGACTTGCTAGCCTTTACCAATAACCTATCTATTCACGCCCTTGAAACAATCTCTTTTAAATATCCCAGGTTTATAAAGTGCTTTAAAATCTACATGGCTAGTTCCTCATCATTACTGTATTTTCAGAATCATTTTGGTTAGTGCAGAATGTTTTATTTTTCCTCTTTAATTTTCAAATCACTTTACCTAGTTTCAAAGGAATGGGAGGTTCCTGTATTGAGATTAACTTAAAAATAAGTGAAATGTGATTTTCAGTTTATCCTTGCAAGGGCAGGAGATGACTTTCCATTTAGTCAAGTCTTCTTTTGTGCCCCTCAGTCACGTGTTAGAATTTCTTCATGAAGTTCTTTCACATGTCTTAAGTATATTCCTTTTTTTTTTGTTTTTGGGAAACCAGCTCAGTTTATTCCTTTTTAAAAAAACTTTTCCCACTGTAATTTTTAATGTGAAATTTGTATACAGACAAATTACCAAATTTATTTATGGTCAATAGGAATTTTTCAGTTTCTCTTGGATTTTCTATGCATGCAATTATTATATACAAACAATGATAAGTTTAGCTCCTCCTTTCAAATTCATATACCTTAAAAAAATTTTCCTACATCTACGTTTACATCAGCTAGTAAATCCCCAGAGCAATGCTTTTGTTGGGAGACATTAATACTTTAACAACTTTTATCTATTTCTTTTATAGAATTAGTCTCTGAACATAGTAAATGGTCATCTTCTGTGGATGGTCTTAGCAGTTTACTTTTTTCTAAAAATTATTCCACTTCAATCTCAGTATTAAGTTGAACAAGTGTCTTTTAAAATTATTTTCATTTCCTCTGTATCTGTGGTCATTTCCCCATTCTCATGTCTTATTTCCATCTCATGTAATTATGCTTTTCTCTCTTTTTTTCCTTAATTAGATTAGCTAAAAGTTTGACCAGCAACTTTTACAAAGAACCAGCTCTTGAATTTATTTTTTAGTTTTTCAGTTTTGCATTTCATTAATTTTTGCTCCCATTAGTTCTTTCCTTCACATTTTCTTAGGTTTATCTTATTATTTGTCTGATTTTTAAAATGTGATACTTGATGAATTTAATTCCATTTTTTCTTGTTTATCTAAGAAAACTATGTTTTTTCCTCTGAGTACTCTTTTAGCTATATCTGATGGTTCTGATATGTAATGTTTTAATTAATGATATTTTCTAGATATACTGACCCTTGATATTGATTTTCCCTTTGACCAAGACATTGTTAAAGTTAATTTCAAAATTTCCAGCCAGTAATTTTCTTTTTAAACAAATCCCACAGTGACAATTTTTGTAGAGCAAGGGTTGTGATATGAGATATTATGTTTTTGTATCTCTTCAGGGAGTTTTCTCATCTGTTGGAGCTTTTACTTAAAAAAGAAAAAGTTTAGTGTATGCATATGTATATATTTGCATATATTTTAAAAATACATTTTAAACTAGTATGTATTAACTACTATATGCTAGGCATTGTAATTTTGATACAAATACATTGACTGGTTTATTCCTCAATTATCTTCCTTTATAAAAGAAGACCAAGGCTCAAAGACATTAAGCAATTGCCAAACATCATATAGTAGTTTCTAGAATCAAAATAGTAGAGTCCAATAGTACTGCCAAAGAAAAACAGCCTACCCAGGGGTGGCTGACTCCAAAGCCTGTACTCCTTCCAACTCCCCTGGCTGCATCAATAGAATAATGTGAAAAAATAAAATACAAATTATGTGCCATGTGTAGGTAATATACACAAACACACAGCCACAAATATGCAACTATTTAGGATGTTAGGAATATATAATAAGGAATGTAGACATGTTCTTACACATTTCATAAGAGCATAAGGCTTTTATAGATGTCAAATGTAGAGAAAATGCCAAGAGACTCGTTCCTCTTTTGGAGTTCTTTCATATTTTAAGGTTATTTCTCTAAGGGAGAATGTTTCGCTCACCATCAGGAAATTCCTCTTCATACCCAACTTAATTGCTTCATGCTGAGGTTTAGCTCTCTCTTTGGGGTTCCTGGGAGATGGAGACCAGCTGTTCCCTATTCTCTGCAATAATAACCCCTCATAAACTTGAAGCCTTCCACGGTAACCTTGTCTCTGGGATAAATAATCCTAATTCCTTTTATCTTTTTTCAAAACTATTTTCTAAAAATGTGGCGATTTTTATTACAGGGAGAGGGACTATGTTTATGTGTCCACATCCTTCTTAAGCTGTGTTGCTCATTAGAAAGCTATTGCAGAGTGCTGTGAGGGTTGTGGTGTGATTGTTTTATGGTGCCTGTGGTTTCATCCCGCCCCCTGAGGCCTTTTAACCCACATCATAAAACTCCAGGTATTTGACATCAGACTCAAGGTGCAAAGGGAAATGGAAATGGCACAGAACCAAGGAAAATCTAAGTAAAGCATGTAAACAGCAGAGGACTTTGAGGATTTTACAGTGCTTTATGTGAGATGCATTTATTATTATTTTGAAAAAAGCATTTAGGGAATCTTATTTGTCTAGAATAGAAAGGAAATAAACACCTAAGACCTATAACAACAGAATATAAATTTTTAAAAGAAGTCGCAAGAAAAGGAACAATCTGTCAGAGGCTCTTTCATCTTTGGGACTCTACAATGATTTCTGAGGCTTGTGCATCTCTAGAAATTATGTGTTAGTGACTGATATCTAATACATAATAATGGCAAATCTAAGCACTTGATAATAGAGCAAAAAGAGTGATTTACCAGAACTGAGTTATGGTGCAAAAGAAAATGCCATCATTATGAAAGTGAGTCATTGTAAACAATATTAAACTATTAATGCCTAAAGTATATTGGTTGAAAGAATGAAAGAATTCCATAAGGTATCACAAATAAATATTAATAAGAGATAATGTTTACCAAGAGCGTTCCTAGGTGCCAGGCATTATTTTAGGCACATGACATGCATTAATTTATTTAATTGTCACAACCACCCTATGAGATAGGGTTTATTATCCCAATTTTACAGATAGGAAAACTGAGTCAAAGGAGGTTAAATAATATGTTGAATGCCATGCTGGAGATCCATGACAGATTTGAAATCCTAATTCATACGTTCTGACCAAAGGTCTTTGATTTTTCTGTTCTACTAATTTTGGAAGATGATTTAGCCAAGGACTGATCTACTAAATACACCAATTCATCAAAACTTACCATTCCCATGGGTTCAGAGAAATGCGTTTTAGTTGCAACATTCTTTTGTACTCCAGTCACAGGTATAATTAAGAGGGACCATGCCCCTGGGTGAATTTTTAAAGAGGGCCCTCCATCAGTTATGCATTAGCAGCTCAGGTCTGGATGTCCTCTAACAAGTGGAATGCACTTTAGTATACTCCTACCCTGGTGTTTCTACTTTCAACTTACAGGCATTCCAGTGTCTTCTTCCCTTTCTCCTTTTCTTATAAGAATTATCTGTGTCTGTATCTGCCTACACCACTGGATAATAAGATCCTAAAACAGCAAGGATTTTGCATTCTTTACCTTTGCATTACCAAAGCATCCAACTCTCTGGAATGCCCTTTTCTAACAGGCAGGGGCCAATGGAGGGTATTCCCAGGCAAGTGTTCACCCAGGGCACAGGATGAGAGCAAAGTGACTTAACCAGATGTGGTGTCTGGCATAGAGATAAACAGGCCAAACTCCATGTTGCCCATTTCACAGGTTAGATGGAAAAAGTGGGAATCAAAACCTATTCAAAATATAGAGCAAAACAGGAGGGCAACTAGGCATAGCTTGGGGATGAAAGCCCAGGAGTGTCAAAGTAAAATTCAGACTTTTGTACATCATCAGACAAACACATCTTACACTATCATGTTGTGAAGCCTTTAAAACACCACCAGTTCCATTTTGTCTGTTTTGCCAACTTTATACATACAGAAAGTATTTTTTTTTCAATTATTTCTAATATTTTGTCCTACTTCATAAAAATGAGTGGAAAACAGAAAAATGCAATGTACTTTTTAGGAACAAAGAGCACAGTTCTTATAAAATAAAACAGTTGTGGCAGAGATAAAAGTCGCATTATGTGCCTTACATGGTAATTCTTTAGCTTTGATTTGCAGTTCATTGCACTTAGCTGGTCAAGTGTGGGTTTGTGAAGGAAAAATATGAAGTTAAAAACTTGTGAAAATGCTATATCATCTGCAAAATTTGCTGCTAAATGTAATGGTGATTAAATAATTTAGTCCTCATTTTGGTTTTCTTGTGTAATAAAGCTCCATGTGACACGTTAAATGTGTTGTTCAGCTTTCAGACATTTGATGTTCAAACAGATTTTTTAGAAAATCATATCAAAAAGTGGTGTGCTGGTTTGAATGTATTATGCCCCCCTGAAAAAGCCATATTCTTTGATGCAATCTTGTGGAGCACACATATTAGTGGGGATTAAGTTGGAACGTTTGGATTAGGTTGTTTGCATGGAAATGTGCCCCACCCAACTGTAGGTGATAACTCTGATTAGATATTCCCATGGAGGTGTGGCTCCACACATTCAGGGTGGGCCTTGATCAGTGGAGCTATATAAATGAGCTGACAGGCAGAGGGAACTCAGTGCAGCTGAGAGTGACATTTTGAAGAGGAGCTACAGCCAAGAGGGACACT
Source organism: Bradypus variegatus (assembly GCA_004027775.1). Lineage (NCBI taxonomy): Eukaryota > Metazoa > Chordata > Mammalia > Pilosa > Bradypodidae > Bradypus > Bradypus variegatus. Next base: position 4,920 of record PVKY010013717.1, on the reverse strand, counting down.
TTGAAGAAAGCACAGGAGCTGCAGATGAGAGACATTTTGAAGATGGTTGTTGAAAGCAGCCTCTTGCTCCAGAGAAGCTGAGAGGACAAATATCCCAAGTGCAACTAAGAGTGACATTTTTGAGGAATTGCAGCCTAGAGAGGAATGTCCTGGGAGTAAGCCATTCTGAAACCAGAACTCTGGAGCAGACGCCAGCCATGTGCCTTTGCAGCTAACAGAGATTTTCTGGACACCACTGGCCATCCTGCAGTGAAGGTACTCGATTGCTGATGTGTTACCCTGGACATGTTATGGCCTTTAGACTGTAACTGTGTAACCAAATAAACCCCCTTTTATAAAAGCCAATCTATCTCTGGTGTTTTGCATTCTGGCAGCATTAGCAAACTAGAACAAGTGGGGAAAGGAGGGATGAACAGATGGAGCACGGGTACCATTAGGGCTGTGAAACTCTTCTGCATGATACTATAAGGGTGGGTCCATGATACCATGCATTTGTCAAAACCCATAGAACTGTGCTACACAAAGCAAGAATGCTATTGTAAGCTATGGCTTTAGTTAATAATGCAACAATATTTGTTCTTGATTGTAACAAATGTACCATACTAATGCAAGATGTTACTAGCAGGGGAATTAGAGGGAGAGGAGGTATATGGGAATTCTTCATACTTTCTGTTCAATATTTCTATAAACCTCAAACTGCTCTATACAAACTTTTTTTTTTTAAGTGGGACTCTGTAAAACTTTCAAGGACAAATACATTACTGTATTAGTTAGGCCAGTGGTCTTCAACCAGAGGCAATTTTGCCCCTAAGTGGATATTTGGCAATGTCTGCAGATGTTTTTGATTGTCAGACTTGGGGAGAAGGGGTAGGCTACTGGCATCTGGTGGGTAGAGACCAAGGATGCTGTGAAACATCCTATGGTGCACAAGACAGCCCCTCTACAAAGACTTTCCAGTCCAACGTGTCAACAATAGTGCCAAAGTGAGAAGCCCTGATTTAGGCTAAGATAGGCGTTTAACGGACAACTGTACTATCTCTGTGACTTAACACACTATAGGTTTATCGTTTTTTCCCCTTTCATACTCCAACATGGGTTGACAGTGGTGGACTCGCTCCTTAACATGTATTCAGGGAACTTGGTTTCATTATCCAGTGGCCTCACCAATCCTTAAGGCTTAAGAATCTTCCACTGGTTTTTCTGGGAGGCCAACTAAGAAAACATGTCTTTAGAAAAATGCACGGGAGACTTTTTGGGCTAATTCTGAAGGTGGGGTGTGTCAATTTTACCCACGTTCCATTGGCCAGAACTCAGCCACTTGTCGGCACCTAACACTAAGGGATGCTGGGAAATGTAGTCCAGCTGTGTTTCCAAGATGAATTGGAAATAGGTCTGATGAATGTCTACCCAGTCTCTGACACCATGTCTTAGTTACCATTGTGAGTAACTACTCAGCTCATGGGTGCTTAATAACAGTCAATGAATAATATTAATTAACACCAAGGAAATTTTATTATTGGAAAACAATATTAGAAACCGACGCTGCCGCGCAGGAATGCCCGTTCAGGTCCTCTTCCCGTGCCTGCCGGGTCAGTTCAAACAGTTTTGCAGGCCTGCTATCACCAGGCCTGGAGCTGGGCAGTGCTGAGGGCACCAAGGAGAATCAGGCTCACTGTCTGCCCTCAGAACATATGGTTTCCTAGCAGAGACAGACACAGGCTATAATGGTGCAGTTTGAGTCTCCCCAAGATGTCAGCCTCGGTCCCTAAAGGTGGTACCTGGGCTCAGAAGGTGAAGAAGGAAGACGAAGAGGACCCACTGGATCAGCGCATCTCTCGCCCTGGCTGTGCTGCCTCCCGCTATGCAGTGCGGGAATGCATGGCGCAGCACCAGGACTGGCGGCAGTGCAGCTGCAGACGCGGGCCTTCCAGGGCTGCATGAGTGAACAGCAGGCAAGGCAGCGGGAGGAGCTGCAGAGGAAGAAAGATCAAACCAGTGCCCACCACTGCGATCCCAAGCCACCTCTCCCCAGAGGATGGCCCTGCAGAAACCAGCACCCAGAGAGATCATGGCAAGAGGAAATCCTAAATGGTGGAAGTATGGGCCAAGAGGTGTAAAACTTGGGGTTACCCTTTAGGACAGGTTTGAGAGCCAGATAGCCTGTCATGTTTTTATGGTCAGATCTCACACATCCTTACTCATCTTATTCCACCAATATTGTCATGTAAAACAAGTTAAGGGATGCTCCTCCATCCCAGATTTTGGGTCAGTGTGGCAAGTACTGAGCTGATTACATAGACTTTTTAATTTCAAAAGTAAATTCACATCTAAAGGTAAATTCATTGTCTGATCAGATCTTTCTTTATTCGGTCATTGATTTGACAAAAAGAGATATTTCTGAGACCTTCCCATGTGCTAAGTGTTGTGATGGAAGCTGAGGTGATGAATAATATGATCTCTGCTCCATGCTGCTTAGATTCTAGTTTGAGAGAGAGAAATAAAACAACACTGGAATAACTAACAAGAAAAAGAAGAATAAAGAAAGTAATATTGCTTTTTTAATAAAAATGGACTAGAATAAAACAGGGATGATTAACTGAAACCAACCATTAATATGAAGCTGTCTATAAATTTTATTTTAAACAATGTTGCTAATGAAATGTGATGATTTGCTAATCAGATTTTAAGGCACCATTTCTAAAATTAAAATATAAGTATTACTTGATGTTTATTTCATATCTTACACTTTTCAAACTCATACATATTAACTAATATAACCTATATGTCATTTCTAATTCATTTTTAAGCTTTCTTCTTTATGAACTTTTTTAATTGCTTGAATTTTTATATAAAAAGCATGCAGTTTTATACAATGAACAAAATCATTATTCTTATAAAATTTATATAAATTAAAATATTTACTTTCTACCTATCATTCTAACCAGGGATAGATACCAAACAACAAACATAATCAACAGTATAATGCTGTGTTGTACCTTTTAACATCTTTAAAAAGATATTCTTAAAGCAGTTACTTCCATATGCCTCCTTCTTTTAAAAAAGAAGAAAAAAAGACTTACTTAAAATTGATGTCTTGCACCATATCCCAAATGTCACCAGTCTAGAATTGTTCCAGCCCAAGCAAATGTACTTTCCTATAAGGGAGAAAAAGCAAAATGTTTATGACCTCAAGCAAGTAAATTGCTAGGAAACCACCTTCCCAACCCCCTATATTGACATAATTCTGAAATTAACAATTAGGTTTAGTTTAGCAACGGATAACATATTTTTCAAACACAGCTAGTTTGAAAAACTTCAATACAATATTTTTCCCTTCATTCCTTTCTAAATGCCAAAGTTCCCATCACTAATGGGTTGCTTATGATAGGCTAAGGAGCCCATCAACAGTACAAAGTAAAGGTAGAGATAGAATGTGGTCATAATGAAATTACTGCATTCCATTCCAGAGTTGATAAAAATACAAGGCTCCTCATAAAATTTCTGACCTATTTGCTTAGAAGGATGGAAATATTTATGGTTTGGGAAGCTCTGGCTATTAAAAAAAAAAAAGCATTCCAGTTAATTCTGTGCTATCAAGAGGCCTTTTGTTAAAGTGGAGTTTTATTGGTAAGTTATTACTGGGAAATCTGCCTTAAGGACATTAGTAATGCAATAAATTCCATCCACCCAGTTAGGTTATTCTGGGCAGAACTATGCACAAATGAGCCAATTGCATTTCACCAAGGATTTTCTACTCAGAGTTTCATATGTGACCTGGGACCTTGTCTTTTTGAGATTACTAATGGCAGAAAAAGTCATGATGAATATTTTTTATTTAGAGAATTTCAATCAAAAGTTGAGATGAAAATGCATTAAATGGAAGTTAGTAGTTAAATCAAGTAGTTGAACCGTACTCACTTAGTTATGGAATCCACGTGGCAGCTCATAAAAATAGCATATGCTATCCACAAAGATCTTTTCCTATCTTGAATTCCTTGGGTGTATAGTTTGTAACATGTTCCTTACAAAATAGTTTGTGCACTATGTAATCATACTTCTATAGCTGTATCACATATGCCTGTTTTGTTTCCAATTAGTTTGAAACCAACAAAAAGGATTGCATTTGTGCATGAGGCAGTTCAGCAGAACATAGGCTTTGGAGCTAGATGTTCTGGGTTTCAACAACAGCTCTGCCACTTTATGAGATGTGTAACATTGCGCAAGTTACATAGCCATCCTGTGCCTCACTCTGCCATTCTGTAAGATGAGGTCAATAATTATATGTATTTTATGAGGATTAAATGAATTATTGCAAATAAAGTTCTCAGAACAGTGTTTAGCATATAGTAAGCCCTCATTGTCAGCTCTGATTATTATTATTATTTATTATTATTGTTTGCCTTCTGTATATGTGCACACACAGCATCCAGCACAACAGGAGGTACTTGGCATATATTTATTGAATCAGTTGGCCACAGTAGATTTTATATGCTTACACAGGCATGCAGTTAAAAAAAAATAGCCTAGTATAGGATGGGAATTGGATTTGGAGTCAGAGGAAACAGGTTATCCAGTTTATGAGAAATGTAATTTTTGCTGATTGTCTCTGTTTCCTCATCAGCAAAATAGTACTTAGAATATTATCTTGAAAGATCATGGAAAGAATTAGAAACAATATATGGTGAGCATCAGGAAAAATGCCTAGCATTCAATAAATGATAGCTCTTACTAACATGTTACAGGATGATGCAAAAAGAAAGACCACAACAATCTACAGGCATCACTCACTCACCCCACCACATTTTTAAGTGTGTATCATGTGCAAGGAACTCTGCTGGTTGACTAGGATGCAAAGCAGGAAAAGAGATGATTTTTTGTTCTTCCTGGTATGTTGAGAAATAGAAACAGAAAAAGATGAAA